>CAJQZJ010032058.1:5745754-5779339 GCA_907164525.1 Lophiomys imhausi | reverse complement strand
GTCCAGGCAGCCACTGGTATGTCATTTTTTAGTTTTGGAAGCTGCAGTCCCTGCACTTCCTATATAATCAGATATATTTATCCCTCTCAGGTCTCTGAGGTGGTTGAAGAATAGATAGCTAGAGTCTCATAGTTAAATTTTGAGTTGTTTAGGAATCAAGAGGGTGTTCTGGATCTAAGAAGATATTTTTAAAATTATGAGGCAAGTTAGTATGAAAGCTGAGTTAGACATAGAACTTTAAACTCATGGAGATGGTTAGATAGTAGAATGTTAAAGTCAGGTGCCAAATACATATGGACTGTACATTGGGAATGTAGGCTAAGCCATATAACTCTTATAATCGTGGCCTACTTATTTCTGTTGTTTTGTATTGTATTTATAGTTATAAGAAAAAGAACCATTATTTGGACTGAAAGGGAGAGCTGTTGGGGGGGAAAATAAATACCTTAAACTAAAAAAAAAAAAAAAAAAAAAGAAGGGAAGAGGATGGTGGGGCTGAGGGGGAGGAGGGGGGAAGGGTGGGACTGGAGGGGGGAGTAGGGAGGGGATTGTGATTGAGATGTAACTTGAAGAAATAAAAAATAAATTATTTAAAAAAAACATATATATGCATTTTAATGTATCTTGTATTGTTTGCTGGAGTTTTAATATGATATGAACACACATTTTCTGGAAATAATTACACAAAATATTTTCAGATTTCTGTACTATGTTGATCCTGCCAATAAACTCTAATTATGCCACAGAACAGATTTTAAACCACGTTTAAATTAGTTCACTGTTTCTTGTCAAAATGTTCTCTAAAAATTGATGATCAGTCCATGGGTCACCATTTGTCAAACCTTGGTCAATTTCATTGATATATGTATAAATAAACATACACAGGTAGAATGAATAGGAAAATTAATATTATACTTGATGAAAGAAAACAATGAACTTTTTATTTCATTTGCTAAATGTGAATAATCACATCACCATTTTGTCTCATCAAAAATAAAATTAGACTCCCTCAATACACTTATACATCTATAAACTCCAAAATGTTATTTTGGGATGTAGTATTTGTTTCCATACAAATTTAAGATGTAAAAAATATTGATAAATAAATGAATCAAATTATCTCAAAATATCTAGCATGTATTTAATTGGAATCTAAAATAGGAAATAATTCACAATATTATTATAGCAACCTGAAAATATGAGAACAATAAACACTCTGATAGCTCATAATTCATTTAAAAAAAGTTAAAAATGATAAAAGAAAATCCTAGGATGCACCAAGTTATTTATACTACAATAGCTAATATGACAATGAAAGGGATTTAAAAGTATCAAATATATATATACCAATAGAGTATATGAGCACATGAATACAATGGGTACAACACTTGAAAAAGAAAAAAATCCAAAATAACATGAAGTGGAACATATTTAAAAAATAAACCTTTCAATTAAATGATTATTTTAAAACATACCATGTAGAGATGATAGGATCAAAATGTTACTGGGCTGGGGAATGTAATAAGTGTTTTACATAAGAAATAATGGTAATATGGAATTGTTATTATACACAAGTATGAAAAAAGTCAACTTGTTTGTCACATTTATAACTAAATCATGGTAAGAAAATAACCCAATTAACCTAAAGAGATAAAAATGCACTCTTTTCAACTTAAATAATATAACAAAATACTGCTAAGTGTAAAAAAATATGGCTGATTAAATTATTTAACCTAAATTATTTAACCAGAATTTATATTATATGAATTGGTTGGGCAGCTGTTAATTCTCATCCAGACATGATAAATGAGTACACACAGAGACCGTATGGATTTTATCCAGCCTAGGCCTGAGTTGAGGAATCTTGGCCCATCTAAGTTAGCTCTTAAATCTATTACCAAAATATGACCCCATATATACATACGTCCCCTTGGACTGCCATACTCCATTATATGCTGATGTTCCTGGCCATGTGGAATGAGGTTCTTTTCTCTAACCCATGGTGTGTGTCTTTCTTCCTGCTGCTCGTGGCTGGAATATATGAATCCTCTGTCTAAAGCACAGGCTTCCTGCTCTAATCCCAGGAAGTCCCACCTTTTCTGTCTTTGCACATTCTCAGGCCTCGGCATTTTATTTAACCAATCAGAGTCAATATAAGTAACAGACAGCAAACAGGACCAATTAACATTTAGAATGCTTAACTCTACCCCAACAGCTAAGTCATACTAATCAGTGTTCATGTATCATGGTGGGTTGCTAAAATTTGTTTTCCAATTTGCCTGATGAAATATGTCTAGCATTTAACATGAAGAAATGTAGCCTTGATCATTATGATATACCTGATGATATGAAAAAAAAATTCTAGGCACTGGTTAAACGGTTTAGAGACATTTAAAAGCTTTGCAAAACATGCTAAGAAAACCCAGAATTCTGGACATAGAGTTCTGCAGTACTTTCTGGTGAGGAAACAGAAAATTAAAGCTGTATTAGGAATATGGACTGTTAATGCAACACTGAAAAAATTTCAGATGTGAATGAGGACTGTATTGGAAACTGGAATGAAAGCTATCTTAGGTTCAGTTCTGACAATGAATTCGGATACATTCTACCATAGCATTTTAGGGGAGGCCTTGCTGAATATAAATGAACAAGTGTACTCTGAGAGTAACAGCAGAGGCTGCAGTGCAGACTCCAGGAAGAGTGGGGTACTAGGACAGTTAATACCCAAAAAATAAAGTTTCAAGTATTGTAAAAAGTCAAGAGGAATTTAGGAGAGCAGCTATCCAAACCTTTGGCAGTATACATTCTTTCCCAGTGTTCTGGAGAAGGAAAGTACAGACTGTTTTCTCTTGAGCTGTCATATTGTTCTGGCCCAACAATTCCTTTTTAGTTTTGCTGTTATTCCCTGTTAGAATAGGTATGTTGTTCTTGATTCCTAGTTCATATGCTGGAAATATATAGCTTATTGCTCTCAGTGGCTTCAAGAACACACAGCTTAGAGATTATCTTCAGCTTCAAGGGAAACGTTGGACGTGGATTTGTACCAATTATGAATAGTTATGAATTTTTCATTGTGAAACTGACAATAAATTTTGAGAGACATGAAGGATACTCTGTTGTATGGATCTGGAATAGGTATAAAGAAAGACCTGTGAGCTCGAACTTACACCACAAAGTTTCTACAACTGAGAAATTGTGAGATCTTTCACATGTGTTTAATGTGAGACATTGAAGTTTGGGTAAAGACTATTAAAAAGGATTGTGGAACTCAATAACTGTTAATATTTTTCACACTGGACATTGAATGAGTGGTACTGTTTTGCCACATGCTTTCACAACAATTTCATTACAAACACAAGTAAAGGGATCAACTCTGAACTTTCATTAATTTTTATATCAAATTTTGGTTTTTGAAATAAAAACTGATTTCCTATCTCTAAAGTCATTATCTTTTTTTGTTGTGCTAATGGAAAACCAGATAAAGCTCCTTGGTAAACTCAGTTATATCAGTCCTAATCAATATTTAAAATTAGTAGAATTTTTGTTATTAACACATAATGAATGAAGAAATAACATGGAACCCAATTTAAAAAAATATGCTACATTTCTTTTTTGTTTGTTTTGTTTTGTTTTTGATTTTTTCCTTATTTTTTATTTCTTGATGTTACATCTCAATTGCAGTCACCTCCCTATTCCTACCTCCAGTCCCACCCTACCATCCTCAACCACCGATCCTCTTCCCCCCCTTTTTTTTGAAGTTTAAGGTATATCTTATTTCTCCCTACAGTTTCCCCTTTCAGTCCAACAAATGGATCTTTCTCTTATAATGAATACAATACAAAACAACAGAGGTAATTAGGCCATAGTTAAGAGGGTTATATGGCTTAGCATACATTCCCAATGTCCAGTCCATATGTATTTGGCCCCTGACTTTAACATTCTACTATCTAACCATTCCATTAGTTTAAAGATCTATATCTAACTCAACATTTATAATAACTTGCAATACAATTTTAAAAGCATCTTCTTAGATCTATAACACTCTCTTGACTCCTAAACAACTCAAAATTTAACTATGAGACTGTAGCTATCTGTTCTTCAACCACCTTAGAGACCTGAAAGGGATAAATATATCTGATTTTATAGGAAGTACAGGGCCTGCAGCTTCCAAAACTAAGAAATGACATACCAGTGGCTGCCTGGACAGTTCCCATTTTCTCTCCATACATTACAGCATCGATCTTCAGTCATTTGGCCCCGTTTCTCTGACAGACATTGATTGTAGAGCAGGGGTTATGAAGGACTTGCCTACCCTGTCTTGGCAGAGCTAGGCTGTCGACGTACCTGCTTCCAAGTTTTTCCTTTTGGACAGCATTCTGTCTACAGTTGGAGCAAGGGGCTTTTCCTGCCAAGAGATAGGCTTGTGACTAATTCAATCATCTCCCACTGGAGATTCTTCGATGCTCATCTTCTACTTGGGGTAGAATAGGGGGTGCTGTCAGGCGTTGATATGTCTCTATACAAAAAAATCTAAAGTTATGAAAACATCTTTGAATGCCATATTCTGCAGATATCTTGAGGTTTTTGAAGAGGCCCTATCTATCTCTTATATTAGGATAAGCAGATATTGCTTGTCTCTTAGCAGCTTTATTTCTGATTAGATTAGAAAATAGCTATAATAGGTTGTCATAGTACCTAACAAAATGACCAGCTTGCATAACTATTAGTTTGCATTTCTTAATTATCCTAAGCAGTTTATGACAATTAGTAGTACAAGGCCAAAACATCACATTTCATTTTTTTTCTTTGCTTCCTAACCCTTCCATCCAATTTCTCTGGGGTGGGGTGTCCTTATAAAACAGTCCCTCATCTCAGTTGAGAGGTCGTATGAGGGCCAAGAGCCTCCTCATTCATTGAGGGTCTACGAAGCAGTACCACCAGTGAAAAGTGTCTCATTACCCAGGAGAGAGAACTAAAACACAAACAAATAAGCAGACACACAGATAAAAAAACAATAAAAAATAGAAAAAATATAAATAAATAAATAAATAAATAAATAAATAAATAAATAAATAGTCTATGTCCAAGCTCCCTTTGGTGTGTTAGTTTTAGTATCGATACCTTCTACTATAAAGCTAAAATCCTACTATAAGTAAATAGATGCCATATGCATCCTTCTGAGTCTGGGTTAGCTCACTCAGGATGAGCTTTTGTAGTTCCATCAATTTGGCTGCAAATTGCATAATTTCATTGTTCCTGATAGCTGAATAATATTCCATTGTGTAGATGTACCACAGTTTTTTAACCCATTTTTTGGTTGAGGGACATCTGGGTTGTTTCCATTTTCTAGCTATTACAAATAAGGCTGCTATAAACATAGATGAGGAAACTTCCTTATGATTCCGTGAAGAGGCATTTGGTTGTATACCCAGAAGTGGTATGGCTGGGTCCTGAGGCAAAGCTATTCCAAATTTTCTAAGATATCGCCAGACTGACCTCCATAGTGGTTGCACAAGCCTGCACTCCCACCAGCATTGGAGTAGGGTACCCCTTTCTCCACACCCTCGCCAGCATGTGCTGTCATTTGAGCTTATGATCTTGTCCATTCTGACAGGTGTGAGATGGAATCTCAGAGTCGTCTTAAGTTGCATTTCTCTGATGATTAAGGATGTTGAGCATTTCTTCAAGTGTCTCTCAGCCATAAGGGATTCCTCCTTTGTGAATTCTCTATGTAGCTCTGTCCCCCATTTTTTGATTGGATTATTTGGTTTCTTGGCATTTAATTTCTTGAGTTCTTTGTAGATTTTGGATATTAGCCCTCTGTCAGATGTGGGTTGGTGAAGATTTTCTCCCAGTCTGTAGGCAGCTGTTTTGTTCGAATGACAGTGTCTTTTGCCTCACAGAAGCTTTTCAGTTTCATGAGGTTCTATTTATTGATTGTTTATTTTAGGTCCTGAGCTGTTGGTGTTCTGTTCAGGAAGTTGTCACCTGTGCCAATGAGTTCGAGGGTTTCTCCCACTTTTTCTACTAGTATATTTAGTGTGGCCGGCTTTATGTTAAGGTCTTTGATCCACTTGGACTTAAGTGTTTTACAAGGTGATAATTATGGGTCTAATTTCATTCTTTTACAATTGGGCATCCATTTGGACCAACACCATTTGTTGAAGATGCTGTCCTTCTTCCATTGTGATGTTTTGGCTTCTTTGTCAAAAATTAGGTGGCCATAAGTTTGTGGGTCTATTTCTGGATATTCAATTCGATTCCATTGATCTACTGGTCTGTTTCTCTACCAATACATGCTGTTTTTTACAACTATTACTCTGTAGTACAGCTTGAAATCTGGGATATTGATACCTCCAGATGTTTTTTTTTTTATTGTACAGGATTGATTTAGCTATTCTGGGCTTTTTGTTGTTTCATATGAAATCGAGAATAGCTATTTCCAAGTCTATTAAAAATTGTGTTGGTATATTGATAGGAATTGCATTTAATCTATGTATTGCTTTTGGCAGGATGGCCATTTTTATTATGTTGATCTTACCTATCCATGAGCATGGGAGCTCTTTCCATCTTCTAAAGGCCTCTTCCATTTCTTTCTTCAAGGGCTTGAAGTTCTTGTTGTACAGGTCCATTACTTGCTTGGTTGGAGTAACCCCCAGGTATTTTATGTTGTTTGTGGCTATTGTGAAGGGGGTTGTTTCCCTTATTTCTTTCTAAGCCCATTTGTTTGTTGTATAAAGAAGGGCTTCTGATTTTTTTGAATTAATTTTGTATCCAGCCACTTTGCTGAAGGTGTTTATCAGCTGTAAGAGTTCTCTGGTGGAATTTTTGGGGTCGCTTATGTATACTATCATATCATCTGCAAATAGGGATAATTTGACTTCAAGTACTATATTGAAGAGATATGATGAAAGTGGTCATCCTTGTCTTGTCCCTGAGTTTAGAGGAAATGCTTCAAGTTTCTCTCCATTTAATTTGATGTTGGTCACTGGCCTGCTGTATATTGCCTTTATTATTTCTAGGTACGTTACTTGTATGCCTGTTCTCTCCAGAACTTTTAGCATGAGGGGGTATTGGATTTTGTCAAATGCTTTTTCTGCATCTAGCGAGATTATCATGTGTTTTTTTTTCTTTCATCTTGTTTATATGGTGATTGACATTGATAGACTTTCGTATGTTGAACCATCCCTGCATTCCTGGGATGAAGCCTACTTGATCATGGTGTATGATACTTTTGATAATGAAGTGTTTCAAATATTGAAACTACACACATGACCATTTCCTTTAGAGATCATTTTCTTTGGACACTAGGTTTATCAGGAGCTAACGACAATCCTAATCTTGTAATATTGACCATAATGATGTATGACCTCACAACTACCTTGATGGTATTACTATTATTGAAATATTGAACATTTCCTCTTTACATTACACAAGATAAAGAAAATTGCATAAGACCATCATTCTGCTCAGCATAGAGACCCAGGTATTCATCATCACAGTAAAACAACAGCAACAAAAATATGAAAGACTATATAATGTTGCAATTTTATTATAAACATTATCACTATTAATCTGCATAACTATTAACAAATCTAAGCAAGTTTTTTATATAGTAATAGGAACATGTTAATGATATATATGTAGATTAAAATGTAAAATATAAAGATATTTTAATAAATATTTTAATACCTGAGCATAGAGAATACAAAAATATTCTCAGTATAAGGGAAATAACAACAAATGTTAAATACGTAGCATACTCATATATTAGTAAGTTTATTTTTTAACTGCTCCCCATTCTCAGAAATAGTTTACATTTTAAATATATCATGTTTGTCATTCTGGGTCTTGGATGCCTTCTTCAGAATCTTTTTCTATTTTTAAAATTTGCTTGAAAATTTCAAGATGGCATTTATTCAAACAGCTGATTTACTTATAAGTAGATTTTAGCTGTTAAGGATAGTCATACTGCAATCCATAGATATGTAGATGCTAAGTAAAAAGGAGGGCCCTAAGGCAGAACAGGGCACTCCCTAGGAGAGGAAATAAAATAGATTTTGTAGATGAGCTCGGGGGTTGATGGGAAAAGGAGGGATCAAGAGGGGTTTGAGGGAGTTCAGGGAGATTAATGAAATAGGGGAGGCATTTAGAAGATATTGTGGAAACTAGTGCATTGGAAACATCCTAGAATCTACCAGGGTAACACTAGTAAGAACTCCTAGTAATGGAGGATATGGAAGCTGAAAAAGCCATATTCTCTAGCCAGGCAAAGCTTCCATTGATGGAACTGGAGTACCATAACAGACACAAAATCTTTGATCCACAGCCTGTCCAATGTGCAAAATGTGCTAGGGCAATGGTGTGTTCGTGGGAGTAGCCAAGTGCTGGCTGGCCTAATGTGAGACCCAAGCCACAAGAGAGATCCCATGCAGATCATTGCATGCATGGCCCTGAAATAGAAGTTGGATGTCCCAGAGACCTAGGATCAGTGCCTAACTCAATCATCATGAGAGAGGCTTCCTCCAGCAGCTAATGGGAGCAGATGAAGACACCCAGAGTCAAACATTAGTTAGAGCTTTTAGAACTCCTCAGAAGAGTGGGAGGAAGGATTGAAGGTGACATAGGGGTCAAGGACACCAGGATAACATGGTCCACAGAATCAACTAAGCAAGGCTCATAAGATGGAAATTTCACCCATGCTCATAAATCAGCAGGATTAACATTCCATCAAAAGTAATCTACAGATTCAATGCAATTCCCATCAAATTTTCAACACAATCTTTACAGATCTTAAAGGACAATTCTTAGTATCATGCAGAAAATAAAAAACCCAGGATAGCTAAAACAGACGTGTATAATAAAAGAACTTTTGGAGATATCACCATCCCTGTTTTCAAGTTGTAATACAGAGCAATAGTAATAAAAATCTCATTGTATTGGCAAAAAAGGCATGTTTATCAATGAAATTGAATAAAAATCCCAGACATAAATCTACAAACTGTGGAAACCCAATTTCAATAAAAAAAAATTCAGGCACACAAACTGAATATAATGTAAAATATTCAACAAATGTTGATGGACTAATTGAATATCTACATGTAGAAGAATGAAAATAGATTCTTATATATTAGCATTCCTAAAACTTAAGTCCAAGAAAAACAAAGACCTCAACATAAAACCGGATACATTAAAACTGAGAGAGGGAAAATTGAGGTGTAGTGTTAAAAACATTGGCACAGGAGACAACATTCTGAAGAGAGCACCTATAGCATTGGCACTAGAATCAAAAATTTGTACATGGGTTGTCATGATACTGAAAATTTTGTGAAAGGCAAAGGAAACCATCAATCAGAAAAATTGGCCACCTACAGAATGTTAAAGACTTTTAACAACTCCACATCCAATAAATGACTAAAATACAAATTATAAGAATAACAATAAACTTAATATCAAATAACTAAAACAAATAATCTAATTTTAAAAATGGGTACAGAGTTTAACAGAGAAGTCTGAATATGGAAATCACAAATGACCATGAATCACTTAAAGAAATATGCAGCAGTCTTAATTATCGGTAAAATACAAATCAAAATTACTTGGACTTTCCATATTGCATCTGTCAAAAGTGACAACTCATGCTGTCAAAGATGAGGAATAAGGAGAACACTCCACTATTTCTTCTGGAAGTGTAAACTTGTACAACCACTGGGGAAATCAATATGGTAGTTCCTCAGAAAACTGGGAACATATCTTGATGAAAATTGAGCTATATTACACTTGGATATATACCAAAAGGACCCTCCATCCTACAAGGACAACTGTTTGTAGCATGTGGCTTTATTATTTTTCATTTTATTACACTATATAATTTTACCATAGTTAATTTTCTATCTCACTTCAAACCCTCATTCCTTCCAAAACCCTGGGTAAGAGAGAAACAAGGTTAGAGGTGAAAGGGACATCGGATGCTTTTAAGTACTTCCTGCTGAGTAGGGTCATTGGGTTCTTTGGGAACAATTCCAATCTCAGTTGTCAGGATATCCAGCAAACCAGCAACAGCAAACACAGCAGCAGAATGAACCAGAAACCCATTCCTCCTTCAGAGCACCCCTATCCCTCTCCAGGTTCCAACATTTATCCTCTCTCCAGGGCCTTTCTGCAGCTGGGAAAGCCATGCCCCTAGGTGACAACTATAGTTAACAGCTGTGAGCAAACTGAAGCAGCCCTGTATCCCACACTTGGGTTTCAAACATAAATATTCTCATATCATAACTGTTTTTTAAGGAACAAAACTCTTACCATAATCATATACATTGAAGTTTTATTCATAATACCAAAAAGTGGAAACAGATTCTAGATGTCCCTCAACAGAAGAATGGATAAAGAAAAATTGGTGCATTTACACAATGCAGTAATACTTGGCTGTTAAAAAAAATCAAAAAATTTGCATGCAGTAAGTGTATGCAACTAGAAAAAAACAATCATCCTAAATGCGGTAACCCAGACCCACAAAGACAAATATGGTATATTCACTTATAAGTGGATATAAGCCATTAAGAAAATGATATTTAAGCTCTAATCCATAAAACCACAGGGGTTAGACAAATAGGATGGCTCTAGGGAGGACACAAGGATGTCTGTGGAAAGGACAAATAGAGTAGATTTTGTGGGTTGACTAGCATTAGGTGAAGATGGGAGTGGCAGAGATCAGGTAAGGGAAGACAGGATGGAGGGAGAGAGTATAGAGTGAGACAGCAGAAACTGGGGAGCAATTGGGAGATGGTGTGGAAAGCTAGTGTATAGGAACTTCCTGGAATCAATGATGGTGACCCTGGTGAACACTCCTAGTAATGGTGGAAATACAGTGATCCGGACATCTCTTGTAGCCAGGCACAAATCCCAGTTGTGGAAGTGGGTTGTCTTGGGTTGAGTTGTTGAAATGGTCCTGTGAAGATCCCCAAACAACAAAGGCTGATGCTAGGTCATTTAGTTTCTCTCAGAAAACTGACAACACACCCCCAATGTCAAGGACAATATCTATAGCTGGTTGAACATGGAGAGGTTGAGCTAGTTCCTGCATGGACTCTCACCCTTATATTCTAGTCTCTTTGGTGCAATAAGGTACTACGTATGTTACCAAAAACAATGTGGACAGCAACCTAGCCACAAAACCTTTGACTTACAATCAGTTCTGTCTATAAGATGTGGTGGGGCAATGGTGGCGCAGCATTTGTATGAGTGGCCAACTAATGTTTGATTTAAATTTAGGCCCACTGCACAAGATGGAACCCAAGCCTGACACTGGAAGACCAGGAACCAGAATAACACAGAACCGAACAGACTGATCAAAACAAACAAGCAAACAAATCCAAGTGATAATCTGCTATATTTATAGTCACCATCTTGTGCAGTCATCATAAGAGACACTTCTTCCTCTAGTGAATGGAAGCAGATGCAGGGACCCACAACCAGAGATCATGTGAAGAAAGAGTCTAATTTGAAGGTCTCCATCAAAACGCAGAAAGCAGGTAAAAATATTGTAGGAGGAAATGGAGGACACCAGGAAAAACAGTCCAGAGAATCAATGAAGCAGAACTCATGTGGTCTCAAAGAGACTAAATGGCCAAGCATGGGGACTGGATGGGTTTGCACCAGATTCTCTGTGTAAATGTTGTGACTATTAGCTGGGTGGTTTTGTGGAATTCTTTTGCCTACTCCTGAGATTCTTTTGCACCAGTTGAATTGTTTTGTCCAGCCTAGGTCTGAGGACTTTTGGTTTGTCTTATTGACTTTGGTTTTTAGGGTGTTTGTTGTTTGTTTGTTTGTCATGTTTGGTAGTTGTCTTTTGGAAGCACGCACTCTTCTGAAAAGAAATATAGAAGGAGTGGGTGTGGGTGAGAGGAGAGCAGAGGTGGGAGCTGGGAAGAGAGGAAGGAAGGGAAAATGTGGTCAGAATAGGCTATATGAGAGAAGACTCTTTTTTTTTTTTTACTTTTAGAGTGTGCTAATATTTTCTTTTTTAATGTTTATTTATTATTTCAGGTTACATCTCCATCACAGTACCCTCTTTCAACCCCTCCCAGTCCCGCTTTCCCACACTCTACTGCCATCTCTTCCATCCCACTCCTCTGGGGTGGAGTGTCCCTACATAATAGTCCCCCGCCCCAGTTCAGCAGTCATATGAGGTTCAAGAACTTCCTCACATACTGGAGGCCTACAAGGCAGCACCACTAGGGCAAAGTGTCTCAATGACAGGAAACAAAGTTTATGTTCATGTTCCCTTTGGTGAATTGGTTGTAGTATAGTTATCCTGTACTATATGGCTAAAATCCGATTATAAGTGAAGGTGCATCCTTCTGAGTGTGGGTTAACTCACTTAGGATGAGATTCCCTAATTCCATCCATTTGGCTGCAAATTGCATGATTTTGTTGTTTCTGATAGCTGAGTAGTATTTCATTGTGTAGACGTATCACAGTAGTTTTGTTTTGTTTTGTCTTGTTTTTTCCATTCCTCGGGGTTGAGGGCTATCTCGGTTGTTTCCAATTTGTAGGTATTACAAATAAAGCTGCTATGAACATAGATGAGGAAACTTCCTTGTGATTTTGTGAGGAATCATTTTTATGTATAGCCAGAATTGGTATGGCTGGGCCTTGAGGTAAAAACACAGAACATCTAAATCAATCCTGTACAATAAAAAAACATCTGGAGGCATCACCATCCCAGATTTCAAGCTGTACTACAGAGCAATAGTAAGAAAAACAGCATGGTACTGTTATAGAAACAGACCAGTGGATCAGTGGAATTGTATTGAAGACACAAAAATGAACCCACACACCTACGTTCACTTAATTTTAGATGAAGAAGCTAAAACCATACAATGGAAAAAGGACAGCATCTTCAACAAATGGTGCTGGTCTAACTGGATGTCGAGATGTAAAAGAATGAAATTAGACCCACACTTATCACCTTGCACAAAACTTAACTCCAAATGGATCAAAGACCTTAACATAAACCTGACACACTAAATCTATTAGAAGAGAAAGTGGGGAAAACCCTCAAACTCATTGGCACACTTGACAACTTCCTGAACAGAACACCAACAGCTCAGGCCCTAGGCACAACAATCCACAAATGGGATCTCATGAAACTGAAAACTCCTGTATGGCAAAAGACACTGTCATTCGAACAAAACGGCAGCCTACAGATTGGGAAAAAATCTTCACCAACCCTACATCTGACAGAGGGCTAATATCCAAAATTTACAAATAACTCAAGAAATTAAATACCAAGAAACGAAATAATCCAATCAAGAAATGGGGTACAGAGCTAAACAGAGAATTCACAAAGGAAGAATCTGTAATGTCTGAGAGACAATTGAAGAAATGCTCATCATCATTAATCATAAGGAAATGCAACTCAAGATGACTCCTGAGATTCCATCTCACACCGCTCAAAATGGCTAAGATCAAAAACTCAAATGACAGCACATTCTGGGGAGTTTGTGGAGAAACGGGAACACTCTTCCATTGCTGGTGGGAGTACAAGCTTGTACAACCACTATGGAAATCAGTCTATTGATATCTAAGATTCTATTTTAATGGGAAAAAGATAGGTATATACTGTAATATCAATACCTTATTAAGATAGATACCTAAGCAAAACACAGTAAGATGAGCCTGAACTTCAACAGCATTCACCCTTTTGTAGAAGAAAGCTGGAGCAATTGAGGTAATAGCTACTTGTATATTTGTCTAAAGGACAGAATAGATTAAACATCAAACAGTTCTATTATTCCTTATTGAGTGGAACTAATTTGTGATGCATGGATAAGTTTTCTGCAATTACAAGTCATAATATATAGAAATATCAAATTCTAAGAAATGAATGAGTTAATGAATTTATATATATATATATATATATATATATATATATATATCAGCAGTAAAGGAATTACCTTAAGTGGTTTAAAATATAATAATATAACACATCTGTCAAATAGAAAATATGAAGCTTTTTTCGTTGATTTAGTTTTTAATACTGCTATTTGTATTAGTATACTGTAATTGGCATGTAGGATAAACTTGTACATCAAAAGTTCCAATGTGGTTATAAATGTATCTATCAATGTTTGTAGTCATTTACATACAAAATCAAAGAAGTAAAAACCCAGAAGTCTTAATGTTATATTCTAGTATCAGAATTAGTTTTGTTTTCTATTTTAAAACTTGTATGTGTATATACAGATGTGCTTGTGAGTATGTGTGTGTGTCTGTGTGTGTGAGTGTGCATGTGAGTGAGTGTGTGTGCTTGCTTTGTTACTTAGACATAATGGTAACAGTAAAATTGGAAGCAATGATTACTGTATTGTCAGCTTATATCACTTCATATCACTCCAGTAATGAGAATGAAAATTTCTCAGGAAATATCTGCTTTTATGATATGAAATATGTGTAATTTTGGTGAGGAAACAAAAACAACTTTCTAAGTTTAGAGATTGTTGAAATGAGTGAGAAAGTCTTGCATTGATTTCCACTGACAAAACATGTGATAAATTTGTACATTTGTAAATATAAACATTAGACAGTATGCAAACACATAAATTGAGTATAGAAGTTATACTACTCAAGAATGCACAGTAATAACATACTCTTTACTGGTGTAAGTTAATTGGGAAAGAAACTCCACATTTTGAAAATGGGAAAATAAATAAGACCAAACAAACATGCACTCTATTGTGAAAATTCTGCCATTCTTAAGGGTTAGTTAATTCTTACAGGACAATTTCTAATAATACTACTATAGACAAAAGGAAAGAAAGGTTGGTAAAATAAGCAAGTCAGCTTTGCCTTCCATAGTGCAGTAATGGAGCTGGGCTAGTTTCTTATTTCATTTTCACATAAAAACCATGAGAAGCACGAGGCACAATTTTCCTGGTAAAAGACTGTATTGCAGATAAAGTAACTTTGGGAAGACAAAAGAGTCTTTTCAACATCCAATAATCATATCTAAGTTTTGTGTAAAAAAAAAGACAAGATTATGAATGATATGTTAAATTACACTGCATGTCAAAAGGAAGCGAAACCATCAATCAACAGGATGGATAATCTATTGCTTCTAATAAATTTGTAAAATCTTTGTATGCATATATGTATGAATGTATATATGTATGTGTATATCTATGTATACATGTACATATGACACAAACTTCTTGTTGTTATTCTTGATTGAAACTTCTTTTTAAATAATAAAAGACATAAGGCAACTTGGGTAAGTATGAACACGGACTGGATATTTAAAACTAAACACATTGTTATTATTTGATGTTAATATAATTTTGATATGTGAAGGTTTAAATTAAGATTTTTCTCTTTTGAGATAATCAGATTATCACATACAGCAACAAGAATACATTCAATGGTAAACTTTTGTTGTTTTATTTACAGCTAATTAGCATATTTTTTATTAAAAATATCTACTAAGTATATGTGTGTAGATTCTAATGATCATTTTCATGTTTTAAATGTTAATCTGACCCAATCTATAATCTCCTGGGAACAGAGATTTAATGAAAGACTCTCTAAATCCAGTTAACCCTAGATTGCCTCTATGATTTCTTTTGATCTAGTCAGTTAAGATTGGATACTTGTCCACTGTGGGTGACACCGTTCCCTAACCAGAAATCCTGAACTATCAAAGGGTAGAGAAATAAACTGAACACAAACACAAATGCATTAATTCATTCCTGTCTGTTCTTGACTGTTATTCATATATGACTGATTGCTTCAAGTTGATGACAACTTGACATCTCCTCAATGACAATCTAAAACCTAGAATTGTGAGTCAAGAAATCCTTTCTCCCTTAAGTTGTACTTTTCAGAATGTTTTATCATAGCAAGAAAAAAAAAAAAAAACACCATGCGATGGGGTAGTGTTAAGCGTTCTAAATGTTAATTGGTCTTGCTTGCTGTCTGTTCCTTACATTGACTCTGATTCGTTAAATAAAATGTCGAGGCCTAAGATTGGGCAAAGACAGAGAAAGGTGGGACTTCCTGAGATTGGAACAGGAAGCCTGCATTTTAGACAGAGGATTAAAGCATTCCAGCCAGGAGCAGCAGGAAAGAGGAAGCACACCATGGGTTAGAAAAAAGAACCTCATTCCACATGGCCAGGAACATCCGCATAGCATGGAGAATGGCAGTCCAAGGGGACATATGTATATATGGGGTCATATTTGGGTAACAGAATTATGAGCTAGCTTAGATAGGCTAGGATTGGACAACTCAGGCCAAGGCTTGTTAAAATTCACATGGTCTCTGTGTGCTCATTTATAATGTCTGCTTAAACAGCTGCTGAGCCAATTAAATATAATATAAATATTGGTAAACAATTTAATTAATTATTTCTCTATAAATGGCATCCAATGTAATTTAATTATTTTTTTACAACCATGACTGTCCAGTTTCTAACATTTAAAATCGTTAAAAACAGAAACAGCAAGTTTAAATAATACATGTATTGAAATATTTTCAGTATTAGACCTAAACATTTTTATTTAAATTATTATCCTGCTTTTCAAAGCACACAATAATACATTGTTTCATTTAACATAAATTTATTTTGATAGTTATGTATGCTATTTCACAACACCTCATTAGTAGCTATGTAGAATAAAAGTCAAAGAACAATTCTTAATTCCATTAATGACTATATGCATTTTACTTTAATAACATTTACTTGTAGCTCAAAGAGTTAATTCTGCTATTCTTCTATTATGCAATATAAATAAATATATAATTTGTTTCTTTTCAAATTAATGGTGTATTTAAGTTATTTATAATTAATGTACTGAGATTCAATTGGGTTTACCATGCATAACATTCTTAGTTGGAAAATTCTATCCAACTTAATATTTTTCCTTGTATTATATATTCTTTTGTGTTGAAAAAAGTAAAGAATGACAGGATGTCAGGGTTTTAGGACAATGGCCACCTCCCTTTTTAGTCTTCCTTCCTTATTTTATATAAGACAAACATTTCTTCCTTTTTGTCCAATCAGAAAGGAAATGTGTTGCCTGGCTTTCCAGGGTGCATTCCAGGGCCTTTAATACCAATGCTACCTCAGACACCCAGTACAATGGCTTTGATTTTCAGTCCCAGGAAACAGAATTAAAATGATATTCTGGATCTAAGAAGTTGTCTTTAAGTTGGTAATGCATGTTAGGATAGAAACTGAGTTAGGTATAGAACTTTAAAGTCATCCAGATAGATAATAGAATATTACTATTGATTCCCGAATATATATGGATTGGACATTGGGAATGTATGTCATACTTTATAATTTTCATAATTGTTGCCTAATTCTTCTTACTGTTTTGTATTGTATTTGTTGTTATAAGAAAAAGAGTCTTTTATAGCACTAAAAGGAGGAGCTGTTGGGGGGAAAAGATACACCTTAAAAAAAAAAAAAAGCAAATAGGAGGGAAAGGGATAAAAAAGTAGAAGGGTAGGACAAGGAGGGGCAGGAGGGAGGGGACTGTGATTGACGTGTAACTTGAAGAAATAAATAAACATTGAAAAAACACAATAAATAAATATATAATACTAAAAAAAAGAAAAGAAAACCCTTAGTCAGGAGATATTAACTTCAAGGCCCACCTTAGTTATATGAGTCTTTGTCTAAAAAGGCCAGTTAAAAATATGAAACAAGTCAGGCGTGGTGGCACATGCCTTTAATCCTAGTACTTGGGAGGCAGAGGCAGGCGGATCACTGTGAGTTCGAGGCCAGCCTGGACTATAAAGCGAGTCCAGGACAGCCCGAGAGAGCTACACAGAGAAATCCTGTCTCAAAAAACCAAAAAAGAAACAAAACAGAGAGAGACAAAAATTCATGACCAACTTCAAAGCCTGAGTTCCCATAATACCCCCAAAATGTTCAGTATTTGATCAGTATGGGAAAACTTAAGGAAAAATTGGCACAATCTCCCATGCTCTGCCCTTCAAATCAGTTACATATAAGTTGCTGAGACAGAGTTATAGTTCTTATTATATAAGTAAGTTATTGTGAACAGCAAAACTAGTCAAATTATCCCTACTAGACATTCTTGTTTCTCCTATATCTTTGAGCCCATGAAAAATGAAAGCTTAAGTTCCCCAGTTTGGCCCTCATAAATAAGGCCATCCTGACTTTGTCTGCTCATGAGCAATTCTGCATCCTGAGATACTTCTTCTAAATAGATATTTTGATCTCTGGCCTCTGTCAATCTATACATTATTTTATGGATGATAATAAAATCCCAAACAAAGATTCTGACCTCCCTGGTGATCCTCCACTATAACCATCGATTTTTCAGAATTTTAAAATTTGTAGAAGTTATCACTTGACCATTATAATTACATTATGATGAAAATGAGGAGTCATTCAGAGATAATATTATTTTAGATTTTATTTGATTCCTTGTAAAATATACATCCACTGGATAACTTAGAGATTTAAAACTTAATCTTAAAATTTAAAAGTGTATATCAAAAATTAGTGAAAGTAAATAAGAAACACATTTTTGGTTTAAATGCTTTCAGTATGAAGCATATATTTTTCATGTAAATATGCAATACTTATTGTTACTTATCATAGAATAATATATAAGTTTCTGCTAACTTCTCTCCCTTTCTTTCCCTATCCACCTTTCACACCTCCCCCTCCTTCAATCTTCCTCATATATAACTACATTTAATTTTATGACAAGTGTACCTCTTTCACAAATCTTAAAATTCAAAAACTTGCAAATTCAAGAAAAAAAAGAGAGAGAGAGAGAGAGAGAAAGTACTCACCTTTAGAATAGGAGCAGAAACAATGTTCTGTCAGGAGAGTTACTAAATCTCTGAATGCCTGTCTTCATTCATCTGTATTAAAGACAGCTGCTTAATTTTCTTGGTCTACATAGGTTTATTATAAGACAATGTTGAGTTTTAGCAATTGAATCACAGTGGGGTTTTTTTTCGGGCAATTATTACACTGTTCTTTAGAAAATACATTTCTTTCAATGTATTCCCTGGAGATTTCAGTCTCCATTTTTAAACTCATCTAGTCACATTATTTTTAGATTCTTCAATTAAATTTCATCTTACATACCTTTAATGTTGCAAAATCTGTTTATTTTAAGATCCATTCTTGGATTCTACAAATTTCAAGGCATTGTTAGATGTGATAGCATATTTTTCTTCTTAGAACAGTCTTCCTAGCATTCTGACATATCAGCCGTGCAAATTTCATTTAAAATGTATGCTATATAATTTTGCAACTCCAATTTTAATCATTTTTGGTAGAACTATAAGATCTTGCCTTTCCTTGCTATGTTAGTTTAATACTGTATACCAGTTCATACTACTTGGCTATGTAAATATTGGTAGTCTAACAAAAAAAAAAAATCCAAGGTGAAATGTTTGGGTCAGAATGCAGTGAAATATTTCTCAGTGTGTTTCCCTTTATCTCTTTGTTTCATGAACACTTGCAATTTGGCTGTCTTAGGCCCTCTGGGAGTTCACCAACCTCTTATATTTCCAAGAGGTTTTTCTGAACTTCTTTTGCCTTTACTATGAGAACTGTGGAGTTTTTTCCCTGAATCTTTTGCAGTTGATTAACGAGGTCACTGTTCTGTCTTTGTTTGAACCACTTTGATTTGTCACCCTGGAACTATATTCATTTCTTTTGTTCTTTTTAAAACCATTTTTTCTTTTTTATTGATTCTTTTGTGAATATCCTCTTTTCTTTTTAGGATAATGATATTCCACTTTGTGCATCCAATTCTTTTTTTTTAAATACTTTATTTTTTTTTCTTCAAGTTACATCTCAGTCACAAACCCCTCCCTATTTCCCCTTCCTATCCCGCCCTTCCACCCTCTTCCCCCCAGAAGTTTCCCCTTTCAGTCCAACAGATGGTTCCTTCTCTTATAACAGTAAGTATTATACAAAACAACAGATATAAATATGCCACATTTATGAGAGTTAAATGGCCCAGTATACCTTCCAAATGTCCAGTTTATACATATTTGGCCCCTGACTTTAACATTCTACTATCTAACCATCTCCATGAGTTTAAAGGTCTATATCTGACTCAACATTCATACTAACTTGCAACACACTTTTAAGAGTATCTTCTTAGATCTATAACACCCTCTTGATTCCTAAACAACTCAAAATTTAACTTTGAGACTCTAGCTGTCTATTCTTCAACCACCTCAGAGACCTGAGAGGGATAAATATATTTGCTTATATAGGAAGTGCAGGGCCTGCAGCTTCCAAAACTAAGAAAGGACATACCAGTGACTGCCTGGACAGTTCCCATTTTCTCTCCATACATTCCTGCATCAGTCTTCAGCCTTTGGGTCCTGTTTCTCTGACAGACATTTGTTATAGAGCAGGGATTATGAAGGCTTAATATTTGTACATTCTACAGAAAGATTGGAAACACTTAGTACTCTGCAAAGGAATTCATCTCAAGTTTCTATAGAGGAATCCAACTCTAAAATTATTTCAAATTAAATTAAAAAGTAAAACAGTACCCATAAGTTATTTTATGCAAATGGTGGAGAGGTTAGAGAAAAGTGTTAGCGATCTACAGTTAAAGTGTGATATAACAGTGAATTGTCATGAAGGTCATTTAATTTTCCATTTTAATGTACAAAAGAACCTGGTATGTGAAGCCCTAGAAAATTGTGTATTATGATCTGAAAAAGCAAGTTAACTATCAAAACAATGTCCCCAGGAACAGACCATATATTTTCATTTCAAAATTCTTTCAAGCTTTCAAACTTTACAAAAGATTTTTGGAGTCTTTGATAAATGCTAAGTTAAATATCTGAATATGTCTAAAAATACTGAAGTGTATATGTCAGATGCCTATTAAATATCTGATGTAGTAATTTGGGTAAGAATACAATGCTTGTATTTTTGTTTTCAAATTTTAGCTAAAGTGGAAAAGTGTATATAAAATATTTAACACAAAATTTTACGTGAATTGGTTCACAAGTGATGAAACTTCAATGTGAATATTAACATAAATAAATGTCCTTGTTGATCAAATTAAGAACAAAGAATTATTGCAATTGTCATCATATTCGAAATTACATATTTGCCTTTTATAGAAACTGAAAGTTAGTAGATTTTCATAACTAGCTTACATATCCAATATATTATAATTATAAAACATATTGCTGAGATTTGAAGATATTTTCCTATATTTTTAATAAAGATAAGTTGTTATTTTTTAATTGTTTGTATATGTGTGTCTGCATGTGTAGGTCTGTACAAGCTTAACTGTAATATTTGCAGAGGCCAGAAGAAGGCAAAAAAAAAAAAATCCATGCAGATGGAGTTCATGGATCACACTGACTTGGGTGTCAGATACAGACTTTGGGTCCTCTGATAAAGAAGTATGTGTTCTTACTTGCTGAGCCTCCTCTCCCAGTGAGGTATAACTCAACCTTAAGTAATGTGATTGTTTATTATTCACACGAAACACTGAAAATTCTTTTAATAAATGCCAGAATACTGAAAAGCAGCACAAACTTTCAGTAAGTTCTCAATGATGGAAGAAAGAGACTTAGAGAACTGTCCTTCCTTCTACAGATAGAATACCTATGAACACTGAGTTTGAACTGGGCAGAATTTGGAAGAGGGGAAGTTTCAGCATGCACCATTTAGTAAGATGAACAGCAGCAAAGGATTTGCATAAATTATAACTTATGTACAAAAGAAATAATGATGTGTTGTGAGAAAAAAAATCCACGGCCATTGGAGCATGTGTGTGTGTGTGTATGTGTCTGTGTTTGTCTTTTAGAGGCCCTATCAGTAGTCAATATTGTATTTATCAATTCACTTGCACATTACTTAAAAATTAAGACATAATTATAAATAAATATTATATTTTATTTCCCAAAACAAGGTGAAAGAGAAGGTTTATGATGTGTAAAAAGTAAAAGATAAATTTTTCTTGAGACATTTAATTTATTTTTTCTCTGTGTTCTAGAATAATAGTTCTATGTACATAATTCATACAAACCTTCAAGTTTCTCTTAAAATTACCACATCTCAAAAATTCCAAATTTTATTAAAAGTAGTATTCTTTTTAAGTTAATCACTATTAATGAATGATCTGTGGGTATGTAAATCATTTCCAATTATTTTATTAAGTTCTTTGAAAATTTTCTTCTTATGTAACTAAATCTGTTTATAATGCATTCAATGACCACTATTGTGAGTCTTCTTATAATGCCATTGTGATGAAAACAGATGATGTAAAACTTGTTTTTGTTTATTTAATATTATCAAGGATCTTAATGTCATAAAAAAGATTCATTTGTAATTAAATTATAATTTAGACAAGGAAATAGACATGAAGTAAAGAAATGTTTGCATTAAATACAAAATTAAAAAAAGATGCAATTTCCTTCGATGGTGGTGAATGTAAACTGAAACTATTGAAGATTATCTTACATAAATATCATAAAAATATATTCAGTAAGACATAATTTTTGAAAATATGTACTCTTTTATTTGAAAAAATAATAGAAATATGTAAAGGTTTCATTCAAAAAGACATCATAATAACAAATATGCAGCAGAGAGTTTTATAAATGATTTCGTGGCTATAAAATGAATGCTTTATTGTAACAAAGCCATAGCATCCTAATATCCACCAGGTTTTCTGGGCAGCTATGGGGCTGTGTTTCCATTGCTATCACACGCAATTCACATACTGTGAGTTATCAGCCAGTTTCCATCTGCTTCCCTTTTGCTTCTTTCCATTCATCTATTTCTTTATTTTGTTTCCTTTTTTTCTTAATACTTTCATGTGTCAGTTTCTCTTTTGGAAGCATTGTGTCCCCATTTTCATGTAAGTTAAAAACAGAAAACCCTGTTTCAAGAGAATTTGCAGACTTTATAACAATCCTTTTCCTCCAGTCACAATGCACAGAAAGGCAATTTCTAGCTCAATATTCCTAGGATTTTGTAAGAATAAGTGAACAAACTAAGCAATTTCTATTATTTCAGAGATGTCACACATTTTTCAGCAGCACATTGTATTTTGCTTAAAAGTGTAGAAGATGCAGAATCTTTCTTAAACATTAAAATCCCTCAGCACTCAATATTTGTTCATTAAAAATACATCTTCATTAAGATGACATCTGCAATTCACAGCACAGCACACATGTAATGAAAGTTCCAATTTTGCTGGCCCTACAGCTCTACCTCTCCTATTACTGCTGATGTTGGTAAGCCCAACAAAGAAAACAGCACAGAGTAAGAAATGGCACTTTCATTAGTTATTATAGTCAATGTGAGGTACGCATGCACATAACAGAACTTTGAACTAGTGAGACTATACATTTTTAAATTATTTTTACTGTTCCTGGATATTATTTCATAAATAAGCATCAGTGAATACAAAATCTAAAGGGAAAAGTGTAGATTAGATTCTGGTATACTAATCTACTCACATAAATGCAGAAAAGAAAAAGAAAATTGAATTTAAAGTGCTTACTCTTATCCTTAGCTGTTTCAGTATCTTGAAAATATCTTGTGAGGAGTTTCTGGAAGCTTTCAATGTATGTTTAGATTTTGAGTAATGTTTCAATATTTAGTTTTCAGAGTATATGTTGAATATAAAGTGTCTCTGAATTGATTCCTTCCAGATTTTCAGCTTTTGTGAACTATTGTTTATGCTGGCATGTATGTTCTGTAATCCAGAAGTCAATGAGCCATTAGGCGTGCTCCTGGAAACAACACCTCACATATAATTCTTGGAAATGATTCCTATTGGTTAACCAAGTTGAACTTCAGTGGTATTCGTATTTTGATCTGCTATTGATTTTCTGTTTAGGAAGAATGGACATATCTTCATGTCTCCCTGTAAAGTGTCTTGCAACAGTATGTGAAATAATAACAAAAATTACAGAAACATTTCTAATATATATAAAAAATGCAAGGTACATTGCATACTAAAGACATTATTTTCTACTGCCACAGAGTAGCTCTTGTAGATTTATCTATATTTCTAACTTCCAAACAATAGAAACCTTGGGTTGAATAAATTACCTGAGGTTACATAGATTATTTTTTTCTTTTTGAATATTAAAAAATACTGTAGTTTCCTGCATTTAATACTGAATTAGTATTCAGATAGGACATCCTAGTTTGAGTCAAGCTTGGCAGTGATTTCAAAATAAAACTAGAATCATTTATGCTGGGAAGGAGACGATGACATATAAAATACACAATAATGTCAGATAAGAAAGAATTCTAAATATTTGATAATTCGTTCCTATCAGCATCCTCAGTAATTGTCATGAGAAGCCACTTCTTTGAAAAAAGAAAAAAAAGAAAGAAAAAAGAAAAGAATCAAATAGTGCTGGTTTTTCTTTGTTTTCTTTTTTCTTTTCAATACATATTTAGTGTCAAACACAATTATGTCAATTTTGTAAGGTATGGTGTTGTATGTCTTTAACTTCAGCACTCAAGAAGTAGGATTCTAGGCCAGTCAGTCTACATAGTGATATTATGTTTCAGAAAACAAAATGCAATTTGTACCAGCTTGTCAGCTTCATTAAAAACACAAAGATTGAGAAATCCTGTCTCGAAAAACCAAAAAAAAAAAAAAAAAAAACAAAGCACCATTTGACAAAATTTCACTATTGTCCTCCTTCATCTCTACCTCAATTGGTCAAAGCCCTTTTTTGATTTGGACAGATGCTATGTTAAATCCAACAAACATTGGCTCTTGGGTTAAAGATGCATCCCTCACTAGGTTCTAGGAAGAGATTGAGCAATATAATAGGGAGAGCAAGAATCTCCCATTCCAAATCTCCAAAGAGATGTGACCATGTGTTGGCTGGAATGGGAATGGCCCATATAGATTCACGTGGTTTAGATGTTTGGTCATCAGGTAATGACACCATTAGGAGGTACGGCCTTGTTGGAGGAAGTGCATCATTAAATTGTGAGCTTTGAGGTCTCAGATGCTCAAGGTAGACCCAGTGTGGTATAGTATCTTCATGATGCCAATAGATCTAGATGGAGAACTCTCAGCTTCTTCTCCAGTACCATGTCTGTCTGCTTTGCACCATGCTTCCTGCCATGATGATAATGGACTAAAACTTCAAACTGTAAGCCAGACCTAATTAAATCATTTTCCTTTTTGAAAACAAAAAACAAAGATCTCAGGATATTCTAATTCTTTGAAAGAAATATTCATTTTGACAAACTCTTTAAAAATGTGCCAATAACTGGAGATAATAAATAATTTTAAATGTTTAAATATTTTCCCTGTCTATCACAATACAACATGTGGATGGTAAAGTGGTCCTTGAAAATGTGAAGTTTTGTAAACTTACTTTAATGAGAAATGCTAAATTGTGATGAAAATAAATTCAGTACAAGAATGTGTAATAATGAGTATGATACAATCAAATAAAATAGAAGTCAATAATCATGGAAAGATCAATGCTAACAGAACTTTACAAGTTTTCCATAAATTCTGTTATTATTACCCATTTTCTTGTACTCGATTTCTTTGGATAGTTTATATTGTAAAAACTGTTGGCTCATGGGAATGCAAAGCATGATAGAATGTTTATATCTTCAGAGTACCATGAGAGAAGAATGTGCACCTGGCTAGAATACCCATCCAAAAATGACAAAAACCATTACAAAACTGCCAAGAGAAATAAAACCTGAGAACATCCAACAATCTGAGTGAACATCACAGAGTGTAAACCCAAAAGCCTTTGTACCAATGCACATCATAAAGTTCTGAAAACAAAAATGCAATCTGAGATGGTGCAAAAATAATATCACCTTATTTACAGTGGAAAACATTAAAAGGACAAATTCTATTACTTATAGGATATGTCTCAAATAAAAAGGGAAGTAGCAAAAATAATTTTCAATTGATGAAAAAAATCTGTCAATTGGAAAATATCTCTAATTGTATTAAGAAACAGAAGGACAATAACTGGGTAAATTAATTTCTAAAGAGAAAAAAACATATTTAAATTTAAGTTTAATTTTTTTCCATCAAATATGTTTATTGCACCCATGCTACCCCTTGTGTTACATCAAAACAATGGACTGTTACTTCGCTATCAGAAAATCCACAGACCCCAAAAAACAAAGTATTAAGGAGGGCTCAAGGGATGATTCTTGAATTTCTCTAAGTAGGGGAGATAAAATAGATGTCAAAATTGGATGGATCTGGACAAGAACCCAACATTACTGCCATATGAGAAGCCTTATCCAATAAAGATAAGGCTTCAGATAAAGGAAACAGATGCAGAGACCCACAGGCTAGCATTAGTCAAAAATTAGGGAGGCTTGAAGAAAAATTAGGGCAAGATTTGAGGAATCTTGAAGGATAAAGATACCTACAGATTAGATTCAATTATTTTGGACATGAGGGGTTTCAAAGAGACTGAACCACCAAGCAAAGAGCTTGCAAGGACTGTTCCTTGGCCCATTACATATATGAAGCTGACTGGCTGCTTGGTCCTCAAGTAGATCCCCTAACAATTGGATAGTGGTATATCCAAGACTTAGATGACATTGCCTCTTTCTGGAGCTCATTTCCCTAGCATAGCTGCCTTATATTGCCTCAATGGAATAGGAGGCACTTAGTCCTGATATGCTTTGATGTGCCAGAATGGGTTGGTAATTGCGGGAAGGTATGGAGGAAGAGGGTGGGAGAGTGCGATTGGGAGTAGGGGAAGGAGAGGGATGAGGATTGGAATGTTAAGCAAGCAAAATATTCTTTAAAAAAGGAGTCAAATAATTAAATTAGATGATATATATCATTTAATTAAGGTTTGACATTATCTGTTGGTCTAGGAAGAAAAGAACCTACAGAAGGACATCATAACCCAAAAATGCAGGATTCAAAATTTGGTGGGTTAGAGCAACACTCTACTGTAGATTTACAGAAAGAATATCACAACTTTACACCATGAAATAGGAGGCTTAAAATGGGTCAAAAATAGAAGCTTAGAGATAGGAAGTCTATACTCTTGTGGGAAAGATTTTTTACGTTAATGTGATGGTTTAAAAGACAATCTCCCCGATAGACTCTCATAATAGAATACTTGGTCCACATTTAGTGGAACTGTTTGAGAAGTATTAGGAGGTATGGCTTTGATGGGGCAGATACGCTACTGGGGATTAACTTTGTTGTTTCAAAAGCCATTCTCACTTGGCTGTTCCTTTCTCTATCTCATGCTTGTGAAACAGTTATAAGCTCTCAGCTACTTCCTGAGCCCCATGTCTACCTACCAAATGCCATATATGTTCCCTGTCATGGTGGGAAGTGATAGTCAATTAAATGCTTTTTAAAAATATTCCCTTCGTCATGATATTTCTTCATATCAGTAGAAAAATAAGCTAAGAAAGTGTCATATTCTTCAACACCTTGTACTATAACAGTGGAACTTGTTTACAAAAATTTCATCCTGTCTTTCTCTTTTTTATTTGTTTTTATATTTTATTTAGAAGTTTTCCTAACATTATCACAGAAGCATTATAAACTAAAGATGCATTTTTTTCCTTTTTTATTCCAGTCTTTGTGGTCCTCTCACCTTTTTTCAATGTTTTTTTTTTAATTTCACAATATATGCTGTAAATTTCCATTAAATATACCTATAATTCCCACCCATGCAATTTATTCCTTACATTTCACACCCCCCCCAACTCCATGTACTTTTGGTTTTGTTTTATCCATTGAGTCCACTTTATGCTGTCTTTATGTGCATTGTTATAGGAATGTCTAGCAGAACATGGATAACGTCTGAGTGATTTTATCTCTGAAGAAAACTAACTCTGTCACTCCCAGCAGCCATAATTTGTCAATAGCACCTCAGTGGGTGGCAGAACTTCATGAACCTCTACTTTATCAGCTAAGATTTTGTTTAGTGAGATCCTGTGCAGGACATGGGAATGTAGTCACAACTGCTACTAGTTCATGTAGGCAATGGCACCATCATGTTTTATAAAGCTGTTTCTCAGCAAACATCTACTACTTCCGGCTTTAAGATTCTTTCTACTATCTCCTCGTTAATGATCACCTACTGTTAGTTTTGCTTAAAATAATCTTCAACAGAAAGGATTGCTGCAGAATACATCTTTATATGAAAGAAAATGTTTGGTTCTCTCTCCTCTCTACTAACTTGTCTAACTTTTCATTCAAAAAACTAATAAAAATCTCCTTGTACTTTTTCTCTATCTGATTTTAAATGATTCTTAAAGTCTTCCCCATTTTCTTGAAAAAACTCAGACTTAACACAAATTTCAACCCTCGTTAGCATCACATTTTAGGAAACAGCACCTATAAATTAATCTTTCGCAATGGTGGCAATACCTGAGATGCAAAGAAACTAAAATATTCATCTATTTGACATCAGTAAAAATAAATTACATCTACTTTCATTTGTCTTCTCTAAGGATCATGTCTGACAGTGTTTGTTGTTTTAAATACTACAATGTCTATATGCCTCTATAGAACTATATATGGCATGCTATTGAAATTTAAAAGCCCCTGCCCATTTTTGGCATAGGATTAAAAATAAAATCATTCATTTTGAGTCACCTAAATTCACTGGAGTGCATATCGTGGTTGTGTAAACTGAAGATTACAAGTGTTAGAAAAAAAAATATTTGGAGCACCAGGGTAAAAGATGCCTCAAACTCAAATGACTGAACATCATGATCATGGAGAGTTAAAAAGTTGAAAAGCCAATTTATTTGGGCTATTTTACTACTTTTGAAAGTAAGTACTTGCCAACCACTAAGCCTGATGTAATATCTTGTGACTGTCAAAAACTTCTATAACATTATTAACAGGCCAATTACTCCCACCAATCCAAAGCCTAAGAATGCCACCAGAAAGCATCTGACCCTAAAAGAGAGATTTCTTTGCTATGCTATAGGAGAAGTCAGAGGCCTTGTACCAAGTCAAAGAGTAAATGTAATGAACATTTGCAAGCAAAAAGTGTGGGCAAAAGGGAATATTGTGCCACAAACTATGATGCACTACAGCTTCTACAATAAGATTTTTTTTTTCTGGTTAGGAGAGATTGCAAGGGTAGAGGGCCTGAGTGGAGATGGGAGATGCATGACATCAGGATGCATAATGTGAAATTCACACACAGCAAATAATAAAACTATGTTTTAAAAAAAGAGGATAAGGTTTTTATAGTTTAAAAGTAGAGTGTTTCCGGATTGGGGATCGGCCGGAAAATGGGTGGACTTACAGGAACAGAACATAATAAATTGGTCATAACAGCTTCCTGAAATAAAGACATGGCTGCAAGGTAGTCATAGAGAGCTGGTTACCACAAAGTGTTCATAACAAGGTGGTCATAACAATAACCTTTTGAAACAAAGGCATCGTTGCCATTTTCTGGAACACCCAATAAAATACTAAAGGCTAGAAAGTAATTAAGACAATGGAGTATTCATCGGAAGCATCTGATTTGCTGCTGATCCAAATGAAAAAACAGGGACCTATCACACTAACTGGACTGGTTTACATCTATTTTGATGAAGTGCAGAACTTTCCAGTTTTGTGAGACTACCTGGGATTTTCATGGCATAGATCACCTTTGGAGCTTCTCCCTCAAAATTAGCATATAGGCAGATAAGTTTAGGCTGTTGATTGACAGAGCGCTTATCTGGAGTCTATTTTATCTGTTAGAGTTAGATCTAAGTTTTATGACTTTCTTGACACACTTAAGCTTATATTACCATTGTTTGTGATTTCTATTGAAATCCATTTTGCACAAAAAGTGGCTTTCAGGTATCTATAAAGTAACTGGAGTAGACTCAGTCCTTTGAGTTATAGCAAAAGCTATAGCTTTGAATTTAAAAGAATTAACATTTTTTCTGTCCAGAGAGCTGAATATATATATATGTATATTGGGCAAGAATGTTCTTAGCATAATAAGAAGTAACTTTAAGTTATATTCTGAAGACAACAGAGGAAACATAATATCTTGAGCTTGTGAGTGATAATAGTGGTCAGTCCTTTACCAGCTTATCAGAACTCTATTAATTTAATGTTAAAACTTTGAACTTGAAGATGGCGGCGACCTACACTGACGCATTTTGAATGCGGGGAAAAAAGAGCCATAAAAAACACAGAGTTATTGGGCACTGTGCAAAAACCGGAGGAGCTAGACCCCCCCCCCCACCCGGGAACACTCACAGTTCCCAGGGACTATTAAAAGTCCCAGGGCAAGGCTCTCCCCATCTCTCACAGACACGGAAGCCACTAAACCCGGGATTCGGGAACTCCCATTTGGAGAGGCGCCTGGTAAGATCGACCCCAACTTACAGCAGGCAGAATCAGGGTCCACTTAGCCATAGATCGCTGGCCTATTGGGCTCCCCACACATCAGGTTGAACTTATACCCACTTAAAAAACTTTGCGAGATAGTGGAAGGCTTAGCAAGGAACAAACAGGGGGCTCAGAGGGTGGTCCACAGCCGCTCGTGAAGTGGAGGGCGGGAGGTTCCGAGAGAGCGCGGGAAGCTGGGAACACAAAGGCGGGCAAGAGGGGCCGAATCCCGCACCCTTACGGTAGCGCAGCTTGAGAGGGAGCACAGCTGGCAGGGCCAAATCCCCGCGAACCCACGGCAGGTCATCTGGGGAGAGAGACAGGTGTGGACAGGGCCAGGGATCCGTGCACCCACGGCTGAGCTGCTGGGACGAGAGGTCCACTCAGGCAGCTAGAGGATCCGGGGCTTGGGGTACCCACGGGACCCGTGACGGCACAGACAGGAAGGAAATCAGGCACAGAGTCCAGCCCTGTGGTGAGAAGCCTAGAGAGAAACCAGAAATCGGGTCCATAGCTGTATCTTGGAAAATCCAGACATACTAGGTATGGAGCCAGACCCTGTCAGCCTCCGTGATGACAAACAAAGTCCACAGAATCTGTGCCTGGGCAAACAGGCCCATACCATCAGAACCATTACAGGCTGATAACTCAGAGTGCAACATAGGGAAGTCTGAATTGGGAGCAGTGAAACAATCCTGGTCCGTTACTCACAACCTGGGAATAGGCTGCACCAGCTCACAGTGCCTCAGGCGATTAAAACCACAGTGACCTTGAAATCCCCCTGTCAGCAACGACAGATAGCCAAGTAACTCGTCCCCTGCACCAAATCATCCACTGTGGTTCCAAGCACAGAAAACAGACAGCTAAACCCATCCAATGAAGAAAGGTCAAAAAAAAAAATAGAAATCAAGGAATTATGACACCAACAAAGCAGAATCATCCTAGCTCATCCAATTCGGATGACCACACACCAACAGAAACACATGAAAACATTGACAATTCTGCATTATGGAAAGTGATAGAGTCCCTGCAAGAAGAACTTAAATCTATGAAGGAATTCAAAGAAACCACAATTCTACAACTCAAAACAAGGAACAACACCATTAAAGAGCTCCAAGCCAAGGAGACAGAGCTTGAACAGGAAAAGAAAAAAGCAATGAAAGATTTTCATACAAAAACAAGCAAGCTGGAGAAGGAAATGTACAAAACGAACAAAACCATACAAGACATGAAAATAGAAATAGAAACAATAAAGAAAACACAGTCAGAGTTAAAAGAGGAAGTGGAGAACCAAGGGAAAAGAACAGGAACTACAGATTTGAGTATCAGCAATAGGATGCAAGAGATGGAAGAGAGGATCTCAGGCATGGAAGATTCAGTGGAAGAAATCAGTACAACATCCAAAGAAAATGAGAAGGCTAAAAAATCTCTCACCCAGAACATGCAAGAAATCAAGGACTCAATGAAAAGACGGAACCTAAGAATTATAGGTGTAGAGGAAAGAGAGGACTCCCGACTCCAAGGTCCAGGAAATATCTTCAACAAAATCATAGAGGAAAACTTCCCAAACCTGAAAAAAGAGATGCCAATAAAAATCCAAGAGGCTTACAGAACACCAAACAGATTAGATCAGAAAAGAAACTCCTCTCGCCACCTAATAATTGAAACTCCAAATGTACAGAACAAAGAAAAAATATTAAAAGCTGTAAGAGAAAAAGGTCAAGTCTCATACAATGGCAGACCCATCAGAATTAGACCTGACTTCTCCCTAGAAAAGTTAAAAGCTAGAAGGGCCTGGTCAGATATACTACAAGTCCTGAGAGATCATAGGTGCCCAGCCAGACTACTTTACCCAGCAAAACTCTCTATCAACATAGATGGAGAAAACAAGATATTCCATGACAAAATCAAATTTAAACAATATCTACCCACAAACCCAGCCCTACAGAAAATCCTAGAAGGAAAATCCCAACCCAGAGAAGAAAACTCCACCCAAGAAAACAAAGGGAATAGAAAACCCCTCAGCAACTAAACCAAAAGAGGCACAGGACCACCACCTATACCAAACTAATGGGAAATAACAACCCCAGGTCACTAATATCCATCAACATCAATGGACTCAACTCCCCAATAAAAAGACATAGGTTTACAGAGTGGATGAACAAGCAAGACCCTTACTTATGCTGTTTACAAGAGACACATCTAACTACGAAAGATAGACACTGCCTCAGAGTAAAGGGCTTGGAAAAGGTTTTCCAAGCAAATGGACCCAGGAAGCAAGCTGGAGTAGCCATCCTAATAGCAAACAAAACAGACTTCCAATTGAAGTTAATGAAGAAAGAAAAAGAAGGGCACTATATACTCATTAAAGGGAATATTCATCAAGAGGAAATCTCAATACTGAACAACTATGCCCCAAATACAAAGGCACCTACTTTTGTAAAAGAAACACTTCTAAAACTTAAAGCTTACTTCGATCACAACACATTAGTAGTGGGAGACTTCAACACCCCACTCACAACAAAGGACAGATCATCAAGGCAGAAGACAAACAGAGAAATATTGAGTCTAACAGAGATCATGAAACAAATGGACCTAACAGATATCTACAGAACGTTTCACCCAAACACAAAGGAATACAACTTTTTCTCAGCACCCCACGGAACCTTCTCCAAAATCGACCACATAATTGGTCACAAGGATAGCCTCAATAGATACAAGAAAATTGAAATAACACCTTGTATCTTATCAGACCACCACGGAATAAACCTGGTCTTCAACAGCAAAAGAATCAACAGAAAGCCTACACACACATGGAAATTGAACAGGTCCTTACTGGATGACCACTGGGTCAGGGAAGAAATAAAGAAGGAAATCAAAGACTTCTTAAAATCCAACGACAATGAAGACACAACATACCCAAACCTATGGGATACATTGAAAGCTGTGCTACGAGGAAAGTTCATACCACTAAGTGCTTTCAAAAAGAAAATTGTGAGAGCTCATATTAGTGAACTAACAGCTAAGCTGGGTGAATTAGAAAAAAAAGAAACAAACACTCCCAAGAAGAGCAGAAGACAGGAAATCATCAAACTTAGAGCTGAAATCAACAACTTAGAATCAAAAAGAACTATACAAAGAATCAATGAAACCAAGAGTTGGTTCTTTGAGAAAATCAACAAAATAGACAGACCCCTAGCCAAATTAA
>CAJQZJ010032058.1:5713794-5745354 GCA_907164525.1 Lophiomys imhausi | reverse complement strand
TTGTTTTGTATAATACTTACTGTTATAAGAGAAGGAACCATCTGTTGGACTGAAAGGGGAAACTTCTGGGGGGAAGAGGGTGGAAGGGCGGGATAGGAAGCGGGAATAGGGAGGGGTTTGTTACTGAGATGTAACTTGAAGGAAAAAAAATAAAGTATTTAAAAAAGAAACTTTGAACTTTTGAAATTTTAATATAACAATAGCATAGAGTAACTTGTATTTATAGATCTTCAATCTTTTTGATGCTGATAAATTATTTAAATTTTATATCATCAAACTTTATAATTTACATTATTTTAGATTTTTAAAAGATCTTCAATCTTTTTGATGCTGATAAATTATTTAAATTTTATATCATCAAACTTTACAATTTACATTATTTTAGATTTTTAAAATTTATATAAACTTATTTATGCCTAATGGTAAATAATTGGACAGAAAGGTAAAATGGTTGAATATTGAGAACATTTTTTTCAAATCAAATTTCTTTAAGTAAAGGAATAGTAAATTATTTCTGAAACCTGTTTATTCTTTAATATGAAGTCAGTTAACAAGGACAACTTGTGTGTGAGTTTGCCTTTTTCATCAGGAGACCTAATAGCTCTATAAAGGTAATGCTTGCTTTTTATATATGAAACACATTGACTAGGCATTAAACTTGTAAACTGATGAAGCTACAGTTAGCTGTCAATACTATCAGAGATCTGAGAAGGATAAATTAGCACAGGAAGTATAATCCAAATGGCTTATGTATCAATTTAAATGATATAGACTTACTGCCCCTTGTGTGATCACTCTAGGCTCCCAGTGTCTTGACTACTTTGTTGTGGGCAGTGATCATAGGTCTTTGGCTGTCATATAAGATAACATTAACTCTTTAGCTGCTGCATAGGATACCATTGGCCTTAGACTGAAAGTCAAGAGGTCAGATTTTCCTGTAAGGAAACTTGGAAAAAGGAACCTTCTCTTGATGGACAGAGTGTAGCAGCCAACTGAACAATGTCCACAGTTTGGGTGCGCCACTAGAGGAAGCCATGTCATGGGGCAGTTTTCCCCAGTGGTTAATATTATCAACATCCAGGTGGCTTTATTAGTAACCATTGTCTTCTTTGGAGACTTTAGGGTTGCAACTAGGATCTGACAATTTTGTATATCATTGAAAGTTTTATTTATTAAACATTTTAAATGTAATATTCATCAGATCTATGAAAAATTCTGAGGGCAACATAATAATTCAGGATTAACCTTAAAAACACATACAAATTGCTAAATAATGCTTGTCTCTATAAATGAATTGTGTTTAAAGAATTTAATCATTTATAAGGTGACTTAATTTGCATTCATTTTAATTATCTTTAACAGTTTACATCAAGTTAGTAGCTTTTATATCATTAGGATTTTACAGCTTTATCCCTGTTAAATTTAATATCAAAATAAAACTTTAAATCATAAACAGAGGTCATAGATAGAAGGTCAACCTTATTTTCTTGGTTCTTTCATAGTGAACCATTTTAGAATATCACAGTTTTTTTGTATGACTCAGTTTATCAAAATACCTGAAGCTTAAAGAAGTTAGTAAAGTCAAGGAAGCTAGACATGTATCCTTAACTCGGCCCCTGATAACCTGAATAGATCTTAGGTGAGGAGATCTTTTATAGGTTCTTATTCAAACTGCTTGGATAGTTGTCTTGCTGCATTATTAGATAGGAATACACCAGTTTCTGGTATTCAGTGCTTGATATTTACAGTTGTGGCCCTAACTTTAGGGAAATTATATTTGAACTTTCAGTGTCACCTTGAGCCTTCTTCAGGGCAAGGCTTTAAGCATAAAAACCATGTTTTGAGTTGACATATCTCAGTTAAGAACAGTTAGCCATAAGCAGAGTTATAGGAGTTAACATCAAAGGTAGTATATTTGGAGACTTTCCCAGAACTATAGACTTTGATGAATTAGGTCTTTGTTTTTCTTGTGGCTGGTGGTCCTATGTATGTGCTGAGTGTTACACTCTTAATGGTAAGACTGCCTATGTATTAATTTCTAATTATTAACCATTTGTTGTAAGTTTTAAGTCAACTTTTATTACAGAATCTATAGGTTTTTAAATCAAATATAATGATCTGATTAATCCTGAGGTATAAATGTTCATATACTAGTTGTTTATGTCTTGAGATAATGTTTACATCTTATCAAAAGTTTTAAACATTTACATGAAACTAATAGCCTAATTATTTTAATGGCTCTGCCTTGTTCTTTGTCTTTCTTTTTCTTTTTCTTCTTCTTCTTCTTCTTCTTCTTCTTCTTCTTCTTCTTCTTCTTCTTCTTCTTCTTTTCTGTCTTAAAGGTCTTTGTACAACCCTGGCACTAGGAACCCACCAGAGGCTCCCTTAGTGTCAGGTTTTCCTTGTTCAATTAGATCTGACCTCTCTGATTTTTCTCCACAGTAATGCCAGAACTCCTGTGCTGGGTCCATATTTGTCTTGGCTCCCAGATCACTGAATGTCACAATGCTGAGGCTCTGTTGTGTAGCTTAGGTGTTGAAACCCCCTCAATGGGCACCCAGATTCTGATCATCTTCAATTTCCATCGTGGGTCCCAGTCTTACCAGGGCATTTCCAGGGTCCCAAGGTGAATCAGAAAAAGAGCTGGTGTCTCTGGTTGAACTCCCAAGTAACCAAATGGGCCATGTCACATCTCACATTTTGCCTGTGATAAGGGAATATTGGATCTTTCCACAACACCCTATGTCCCAGACAGGAATCCCACAGAACAAGATATGAAAGTATTTATGACTCGCTAGAGGAGGCCTCCACAAATGGGTGCTTGCCTCTTTCTTTTGATATAACCATTCTCTCAGGCAGTCCACCAAACTAAAAGTGCTCCCAGCAGCCTTAAAATGTCTCCACGTGTGCAATCCAAATGAACCAAATTTTCAGTCCTATTGTACCAGAAAGGAAGGCTCTGGCTTCTGAATTTGGATTGAGTTCTTGATCTTTCTTAGTCCCACAGATTTCAGGAGAAAGACCACCAACCCAAATCATGGCCAAATTAATTAAAGCAAGCAATTATTTAAAGCCAGAAGTTTTTTTTCATTTATATACAAGGGCTGTCTCTCCCTAAAGACAGGACTCAAGGTAAGCATAGGACATGGGTTAAAATAAAGGTTTTATAGTTTAAGAGTAGCAGGTTTCCAAATGGGGAATTTTGCAGTGAAGGGGGAAAGGGGTTACAGGAACAGAATCTCCTATGCATGACAAGTTGGTCATAACAACCTCCTGAAATGAATACATGGGTTCAAGCTAGTCATAGCAACGTTGTCATAATAATCTTTTCATAAAAGGCATGGTTGCTGTTTTTCTGGGACAGGCAGAATGGAACCGTTTGTAGTTAAGGTTACAGGTGTAGCATAGTGCAATTCTTGAGAAACAGAGATTTACTCATAAATAGGTACAACTCTTGTTTGTCTTTATTATAAGATGACTTTCAAATCTAAATGTAGTCAGGTTAGTCTATCAGTTTCTAATAATGTATTTTTTAAAGTGTCTTGATTTATAAATTTATTTGTTCTTTTACCACAGGAAAAAAACCCACAAAATTGTTACATGTTAAAGGAAGAAATTTGCTGGTAACATGAATTGGGGTATTTTTGGCTGTGGTCAGTCATAATTGAGTTCAAACTTTCCCTTATTTTCCTTGTGGTTACAGTTGTATTTTCATGTCAATGCTGTTATCTTCTGTTGTTTATGATTTTTGTAAACTTATAATCATACTTTCTTTTTTGAGACCATTTTTCTTCACATTTTTAACAATCATATCATAAATGGTTCTGTCCATTGGTGTAAACTTCTTCATCACTTTAGCTTACAATAATATTTTACATTTGTTATTTTAGAGCTTTTTAACTCATAATTAATTAGGAAAGAGCCATGAAAATAAATAGCATAGAAAGTTAGATCAAATCAATGTTCTCAACATCACAGTGAAACACTTCTACACTTCTGAAACTCTTAAAACCTGTCATAAAACTTGAAGATGCCTTTTTTACTTAAATATGGAATAATTTTAAATTCAAAGCCAAATAAATACCATTTTGACATCTAAAAGCTGATGTGTTGGAAGTACATCAAATATTTGGTAAGAAAATATAAAAAATAAGTGCTACTAATAAGAAAACATCATAAAATAAAAGCAAATATTGGATTTTTATATACATGAAATAAATCACAAAGCAGGAAGTTCATAGCATTTAAATACTTCCAGTTATCTGTATGCACCTCTGTATCAGGATATGAGCCAGTCAATCCAAATGCCAATGAAGGCAAGAAGGGAACAGCAGAATCACTGTAATTGGGTATCCTATCAGTGGTGAGCTGACATGGTTGACATGAGCCTGATTTGGGTGCTTTGTAAGAGCAATATGTCATAACTTAGAGCAACCTTTAACCATGAGAAACATGATTTAAAACAGTAACATTGTAATGAACTTCCATAAGTGAATCTTTAAAGATAAATAAAATGTTTTGTTCTTTGCTTCTGTTTTTGAGAGTGTGAGTAGATCCCCAAATAATTTTCTGGTACAGTGCTTGGATTTCTTTTTAAATAAAATTTGGCAGATAATTTAGGAAGAGATTTTCTTCAGAGAGCTGGAAGAATAGAAATGACAATGAAAAAAGTTATTGCAAATGATACTTTGATTCTCTATTTAAAGCTTCACAGAATCTAACCTTTTAAACTTGCATTCTGTGGGCATACAAATGACCTTTAAAAGAAAGTAGTAAAAATTTGTTATTTGATTTACTGTAGTTTGATAATAATGGTCTATGTTGAATTTTTCCTTAACATATCCTTAGAAATGTTCATGTTTTGCTCTAAGTAGTGACTGTTAAACATAAAAAGAAATTGAAAATAGTCACCAGAACAAAACTCCCCATCTATCCAAAACCTGATTAAGAAAGAAAACGGAAGGAATATACTTAGAGTGTATTATAAATTTGTATCATGCAATGTGTGAAAATACAGGCTCAACTCTTTTTCTTGAAGCTGTGTAATGGTAAGTTTTCATGTGTCACCTTAGCTGAGGTGAGAATTGTTAAAAGTAAATATTTCTGGGATAGTCTAAAGGACATTTTCTGATAAAACTAGTATTTGAATAAGTGAATTCCAGATAGTAGATGATCTTCCTCTGTACGAGTGGGTGTAATTCCACCTGGTGAAAATATAAAAGAAAAAAAAAATAAGACTGAGGAAGGAGAAGTTACCCTTTTCTGTTGTCTGTTGGAGCTCTGAAAACAATTCTCTCCTATCTTCAGGCTGGAATTAGCACCATCAAACATCACTGGGTGATTTTCAAGTGTGATTGGAAGAATGCCAATAGCTTCTTTATATCTCCAGCATTCTGACACCTGATAGTCAAAGGTCATAGCCTCCATAAACACAAAGATGAATTCTTTATAACATATCTTGTTAAAATAAAACACAGCTTTTGTTTCAAAGACAATTAGAAATAACTTATTCTGAGTGAAATAAGAGTCACCTTGGTATTGTGTGTATGGGCTTAGAACACACTAAATGGGATACATTAGTACTTATGGATTGGATTCAAGTTTTTCTGTTATCTGATGAGATTTTCAGATTCTTGTATTCTGGGACAAAATTATCCCACAGCAATACTTGATGAGAAATAGAAACAATTTATTAGGAAGGAGAATTTATTCCTGAAACTGGAGCAAGGTAGGGTATTCGTTAGCATTGCAATTGCTGGGATGAAATACCAAGACCAGAAGCAAGTTGGACAGGAAAGGGTTTATTTGGCTTATGCTTCCTGATCAGTGAAGGCCCTCATGAGTATGCTAATAAGTATGCTAATAAGTGCCTCCAGAGAGAATGATAGTCAAGAAAAAAAGTCAAGAAAGATATGGTCATGTTTGTCCTAAGAGAATGCCCTTAATTATTTTTCTATTGCTATATAAACACCATGGAAACTTACAGAAGAAAGTGTGTAGTTTGGAATCTATGATGGTACAGTGAAGGCATGGCTACAGGAACAGAAGGTGAGAACTCACATATTGAACTGAAAAAAAGAAACAGGGAAAGCACAGTAAATGAATCCGTGACATACTTCCTTCAAAAATGCTACTTCTTCTGTGCCAGTCCAAACAGTGTCACAAAACTTCGGAACAGGTATTCAGAAGTACGTGAATATGGGGGAACATCTCATTCAAGATGTTACATTACATCCCCTAGACACTTAGCTTACCATTGCTTTTTGTTTTTTTTTTCATTTTTATGCTGTATATTTTATATTTCTTTCTGCCCTACCCAATGGTTTTCATTGTGGACCTGCTTAAAAGTAATTGCTAATAATACACAGAATAATCACTATTAGGAGTTTTTAAGAGACAAACAACATCTGCTTATTCAAATAAAAGGAGATAGATAGATGGTCTTCAAAAACCTCAAGATATCTGTGGAATATAGCATTTAAAGATATTTTCTTAAGATTTTTTAATATTGAGACATGTCAGCTCCTGACAGCACTTCACATTCTACTTCAAGTAGATGATGAGCATTGAAGAATCTTCATTTGAAGATGGCTGCATTAGTAGCAAGCTAGCCCCTGGGCAAGAAAAAACCCTTGCTTCAACTGTAGAGGGTATGATCTCCAAAATGTACAAAACTTGGAGGTAGGTAGCTTGACAGCCTACCTCTGTCAAGACAAGATGATCAAGTCCTTCATAATTCCGAGCTTTACACTTAATGTCTCTCAGAGAGATGGGGCCAATAGGGAAATTCGAAAACCTTCTCTTAAAGAGTTTTGTTAGCTACTATGACAGTCTATCACAGATATTCTCTAAGCTACTCAGAAATCAAGTTGTTAAGAGACAAGCAAAATTTGCTTATCTAAATACAAGAGATGGATAGGGCATCTTCAAAAACCCCAAGAGATCTGCAGAATATGGCATTCAAAGATGTGGTCTTAAATTAAGATTTTTTTTGATATCGTGACATATCAGCTCCTGACAGCACCCCCTATTCTACTCCAAGTAGAAGATAAGCATCGAAGAATCTCCAGTGTGAGATGGTTGAATTAGTGGCAAGCCTATCTCTTGGCATGTAAAAACTCCTTGCTTCAACTGCAGACAGACTGCTGTCCAAAAAGGACAAAACTTGGTAGCAGGGAAGTCGACAGCCTAGCTCTGCCAAGACAGGGTAGGTAAGTCCTTCATAATTCCTGCTCTACAATAAATGTCTGTCAGAGAAACAGGACCAAAAGGCTGAAGACTGATGCTGGAATGTATGGAGAGAAAATGGGAACTGTCCAGGTAGTCACTGGTTTGTCATTTCTTAGTATTGGAAGCTGCAGGCCCTGCACTTCCTATATAATCAGATATATTTATCCTTCTCAGCTCTCTGAGGTGGTTGAAGAATAGACAGCTTGAGTCTCATAGCTAAATTTTGAGTTGTTTAGGAATCAAGAGGGCGTTCTAGATCTAAGAAGATGGTTATAATAGTGGTGCAAGTTAGTATGAAAGCTAAGTCAGTTATAGAACTTTAAACTCATGGAGATGGTTAGAAGGTAGAAGGTTAAAGTCAGGGGCCAAATATGTATGAACTGGACATAGGGAAGGTATACAGGGCCATTTAACTCTCATAAATGTGGCATATTTAATTCTGCTGTTTTGTATAGAATTTACTGTTATAAGAAAGAACCATTTGTTGGATTGAAAAGGGAAGCTGTTGGTGGGGAAGAGGGTGGAAGGGTGGGACAGGAAGGGGGAATAGGGAAGGGTTTGTGACTGAGATGTAACTTGAAGAAAAAAAATAAAGTACTTATATAAAATAAAAAAAATTAAAAAAAAAGAATTTTGTCCATTACTTTTGATATAGCCTCATGTAAGTTTTTAGCACATGGACAGAAGTCATCCACATCTTTTGTCAAATTACCAAATGAATAGTTTCCATCTCACTTGCTAATATTGTTTACCTCTGAAGCCATTTGAGCTAGGCCCCCAGTACACACATTTCTCTTTGCACTAACACCTCCCAACTACATACTAGAATGTCCCACTAATCCCTGGTTACACTATTTAACTACTTATCTAATCCGAATTCCCAATGTCTAACATATTTCTCAAAAACAAAAGAAAAAAAAAAACAAACAAAAACCCACACAAAAATAAGTCTGTCACATCCATAGAACACAATGCAGTGACATTATCTGTTTTATTTAGCTTTTGTATTCCTACAATAGCATGACTAAGTCAATTTATAGAAGAAAGTGTTTAATTAAGTTTACGGTTCCAGACATTTAGAATCTATGAGGGTGAGTTGAGACTTCATAGCAGAAGAAGCAGAGTTCACATCTTCAAACATAAACAGAAAACAAAGGGAGAATAATAGAAATGGACCGTGGTTGTTGACATCTTGAAGCCTCTCCCGAATAACGCACTTCTATCAGCAAGTCCACATTTCCTCACCTTACCTAGGCAATGTCAACAACTGAGAACCAAGTAATCATACGCCTAAGAATGTGGAGGTCAATCTCATTACAGTGACAAAAAAGGAGTTATTCTTGCATAGCACCATTTAATATGATCCCTTGGACAACTAAATCTAAGCAAAATCATCAACAACAACAACAACAAAAAAAAACATGATTTAAATCCTTCTGATGATCATATGATTACAACGTGGCAAAACCCAAATTAGCAGATTTTAAAAGGAATCTAATGTTGAAATTTATTTAAAGGAGCTTTCATAAATAAAAATAATGAAGAAAACCAAAAATATAAAACAAACTGATGGCTACTACCTGGTTTCTTATCAGAAGATAGCTTTGCATTGTAGTTGATTTGGCTTTTATTTTCTTAGGTGTCATTCCAGTAGCCCAAAGGCAGGTCTCTAAAACCTGGTTGCGTCTAACATTTTTATCTGCACCTTAGTTTTTTTTTAATTAATACACAATTGCCAATAATTTTCTTATTTGCAAATAATTATTATTATTATTATTTTTTGTCAAGACCAGTTGAAGCTTTTCCAGGGATTTGTTGTTGTTGTTGTTCTTATGATTGTTGTTGTTTTTAAAGTGAGGAGCTACATGCTCCTTTACTGCTTGTTTCCTTTAAGTGTTGTGTCACCTGATAGGTTGAGACTATGACTTTATGGCTATGTGACTTTCATAGGAAGCCCTGAGTGTATAGTTTTTTTTCTGTGCAAATTGCCTCATTTTTCAGAATGCATATAGTTACATCTAAACCTCTTAGGTTTCCAGACCTCGTTAGATCAAGAGAATAAATTACCAGAATATATGTTTTAAAAAAAATTTTTAGGCTTCATCTGATTGTATTATGTATTTTTGCAATACAAAAAAAGAATAATAATGGAGCTTATATCGTCACTATTGGTCATTCTCCCTAAATTCCATGTGAGAGAATACTAACAATTCTGTTAGTGTCTGTGACTCAAATTTACATCAGTTTGAATCCATTTGAAAGGTAAATTTACAAAAGTCAGTAAGGTATAACAATAAAAAATCTGAGAAAATAAGAGTTATCTTAGTTGCAGAATTGTCATTTTAGGATTCATTGGAGAGCAATAGAATGCACTGATCAATTCTTGAGTTACTGGGGTTGGTTATCTTGACAAAACAAACAAAGAAAAAGTAAAAAACAAAATGCAAAAGAAACAATTCTTTCCTCAGGAGAATGAATGATAATTTATCTTGGAGTCTATTATGAATAAACAATGACTTGGCACACAGATTTAGGTTGATGCAAATTGGATGTTTAAATATGATAAAACTTTTTCATAATAACATAACAATAAAATAAATTTATCAAGATATTTTTCAAATACATTAGCAAGGACATAGAGAGAGAGGTTAAGGCAAAGAAAGTGACCTATGTTATAGATAGTGATGGTGTCTTAAGATACTGTTAGTTGTTTTGGTTGACGGAAGCAATGTTCTATTAAGTTGCTACTCCAAAGGAAAACTAGCTTTCTGTCTGTTCATTGCAAATGTTTTACCTAATGATTGTGATATTGCTGTGTCAGAAACAGAGGAGGTCAATAAGTGGAGTAAATATAATCCAAGATAATTTGGCTATGGACTTGGAACACTCTCCACAGTCACAGAAGTAGTAATTAATTAGTCAACCTTGAAGAACATCTTCTTTTAAGTTCAACTTCCTTCTAGAAACTATATTCCACAGTGAGAACCAAGGCATCTTCTTGCAATCACATTTTTTAAATATTTCTATAACTTCATTAAAAGTATCATTCTTAGGAAGCTCTTATAAGGAGATAAATAGAATTAAGTATATAAGAAAACAACAAAACTACAACAATTAAAAAACAGAAAGCCTAAAATATTGCAATATTAAGACCTGAGAGGAGAACATCTGCTTATAAAAAATGACTTTGGCCCCCAGAAGTTTTCCCTTTCAGTCCAACAGATGGTTCCTTCTCTTATAACAGTAAGTATTATACAAAACAATAGATATAAATATGCCACATTTATGAGAGTTAAATGGCCCAGTATACATTCCCAATGTCCAGTTTATACATATTTGGCCCCTGACTTTAACATTCTACTATCTAACCAACTCCATGAGTCTAAAGGTCTATATGTGACACTGGGGGGAAGAGGGTGGAAGGGTGGGATAGGAAGGGGAAATAGGGAGGGGTTTGTTACTGAGATGTAACTTGAAGAAAAAAAAATAAAGTATTAAAAAAATGACTTTGGCAATTTTATTTCTAATCCACATTCATATTAAAAGTACAAATACATCGGGAACTTTTTATTTTTATTTCTTCTTTATAGCTAATGTTCAAAGGTATTGTTATTTGAGGAACTATCTCTGTACTCTTAGGGTCAGTCTGTCTATATAGTAAATGGACACTCGAAAGAGTTGAGAGCAGTAAGCATATTACAAAACAGAAACAGATGAAACAAGCATTAGGATTCCTGAGCAGAAATAGAATGTAATTGTTCTAACCTTAATTAAATCCTTTGCTTTTGACACAGGAGCATTTAGCCCCTTGATGCAAGCTGTGTTGCTACTGGCCTCTCACTATTGAACCTAGAGGCACATAAAAAAATATATATATATAATTATAATTATAAATATAATATATTTATATATATATATAAAATAAAGCAAAACTAAATTTGGAGACACAGGAAAGGATCATCTAGGAACCTATTTGAAACAGTATTCCCCATTGAGATGTTCATGGCACCAAATCCATATGTGATTCTACCAATTCAGTCACCGAATATAGTATCTGAGATAGAGTAAGAACCACTAGGAGAGAATGATCCAATGACAGTGTCATAGGAAAAGCTTGGAGTACAGTGATGCTCTGAGAACTTAACAACCTTATGAACTCACATAAAAATATGAGTGATTACCATTTTGCCTTGCCTCTGTGTGTGTTAAATAGACAATCTTACGTGAGTGCATGCCTATAACTTGGGGGCCTCCAGGCTTGAGCTTAGATTTCTGTGTATCTCAAAGGCCTCCCAGACTTAGTTATTTTAAAGAGTTGCCTCTCCAGGGAAGCCACCACGCCAGTGCAAACTTTTTGAAGCCAGCATACATTCAGCTACCCTCTATTTAGATGAGAGCATGGGTCCAGGTATACGCATTGCTAGTAGTTGTATGACACCTTAAGCCATTAAAAAAAGAAGAAGAAAGAAAGAGATTGAGTCTGATCCATCAAGAATGTGATCTGTCCTATTAGAAAAATTTGTCCATCATTTCCAAGTGTTCCAGCAACAAATAGTTGTGGGCTGGTTATCTTTGCTTAAGCAGAAAGCAAGTTCAGAAGTATTTCCTTCCAGTTATGGATGGCTGTGTCACATTTTGTAGATATTGATCTGGGTTCCAGGGGCCCTGATGTTTCCAAGTCCTTTTGTGTCAGAAAATCAAATATTGCATCATTGACACCCAATTAGAAATAATAATAGAGATACAAATTGCTAAGAAGGGGAAACTCTAATATTGGAACAAGCTGTTGAGCTTTGGATAACTATCAAATCAAAATTATTTATGAGGTCGATGACCTTTTAGGTTATTTGCACAATAGTTTCTTCTGCAGCCTGTGTACAATTGGGCCTTTGTCTCAAATATTCTGTTTGTTACATGTAACTCGTATGAAGAAAAGTTCCTTTTCTTATGTATTGTTACTTATTTAATATGTTAATTTTAATATTCCTTTTTCTAGTTGTTACTTTACTGACATATTATTGTGAAAAAGTTTACAAAGACATTTTATGATCATAGGCAAAAAAGAAAGTCATTATTCAATGTAAATGAGACAAGGTGCATATTAGTTCCTATTGTCTTAGCTATGATCAGATACTTAACCCAAAACAACTTTGGAGAGGGAGGGTTTATTTTTTCACAGTGGAGGAAGGGATACAGTTCATCATAGTGGGAAATACATATCCTCAAGAGCATGAGGCAGTTTGCCACATGGTATGTATAGTTAATAGGTGAGTGCGTGAAAGCTGGGGTTCAGTTAACTTTCAACCTATTCATTCAGAGCAGCAGCTGAGCTGCTGTTTGGATTTAGGAGGCATTTTCCCACTTTGATTAAGCCAATCTCAAACTTCTCTCTCCAAGGTGATTTTAAATTCTGTCCAGTTGACTATATTACCCATCACAGGAGCCCAATATGCAGGTAATAGCAGAAGCAATAAATCTCTTCATTAGGTTTTAGAGGTTATATAGACTTAAGTTTAGGGTACTCCAAACAGGTGCCCTTCTGTGGAAAAAAAAATGTATTCCATGATCTCTTACTAAAAAAACCTAAAGGGCAAGGTAGATCTGACAGAAAAATGACCAGGAAGGGAAATAAACAGCCTCAGATAATTTTGGCTATCTTTCGCCTGCATTCAGTCTCTTCACAATCATGATATTCTCTTCTGTTAGTCAGTCTGTGGGAAATTCACTATACAGGACTATTTGAGAAAGTTCTGTTCAAAGTCTACTTATATACAAATACCTCTCCTAATGCAATATATATGACACATATGTTTGTTCACCTATCTAAACTTTTTGGCTCTGTTCCTCTTAAAATTTAAATGAAACCAAATATTTAACATGGGCTCTAAGAAGGAAGCCTCTGAGTACTGAGAACATGCATGTTCATTGTCAACACGTGATTGTGGAATATTCACCTTCTCCATCTTCTTTTTATAAGCTTACAGATGACACCAGCATTCATACTTCCTTAACTATTTTTGCTGATGATTAAATAGTTTCAAAGTAGCTATTTTGACATGGGTTTAGAAGTGTGCAGTATTGATACTTATTTAATTATTATAAATATGATGCATATTCAGAAAATTCAATATTTTGTATTTTAGATGCTTTAGCATTGATGTATTATGATGCTTATATTCACTGATTTTAATTATACTATGGAGAATTTGAATGCATAAACTCTATTGTCTTATTATATTTGCTCCTAATTTGGCAATAATTATTTATACCCAATATCTGTGATTTCCCATCAGGCATGGGCATTCTGAATATAATTATAGTTATAATTGAAGAGAAGCAAGAATATTAATGCATTCTTCATGAGAATAAGGAAAGTTAGATCTTAAATATATATGTCATATATTTCTCATATTTATAAGAAGAATTAAATTGAATGTAAGGCTATGTAAGCACTGATATAAATGAATTATGCATAATAAAATCTTTAGACATCAATTATTAAAATTAAGAGAATTCATTCAAAATATTGTTTTAATTTGAGACATTAGATATTTTCATGTAAAAGATTAAAACTGAAGATAATTCAATGATAATATAAACAGAAATGTTATTTATGTGATTATTCTTAATAAAGAATGTGTCTGCTTGCAAAAAAAAAACCCAGAGATCAATGGAATGGAAGCCTTTCAAAAGTGAACGGGCATGCAGGCTTCTGAGGGTGATCACCCCAAATCTCTCAGCTCAGCAGTCCTGTCGGCTCTTGTGTCTCTACCCCAACTTCACTTATTCAATCAGGAATACTGATGCAGGTGTCCAGGAGTTGGCTTTGACTCTAGCACTTTGTGTAATATAGATATACATTAAACATTAGGCTTGACTAAGTTACCACCACTAAATTCACATTAGAATTGCCAGAAAACATAAAGGAGAACAAAAACCCAATCCAAAGAGCAGGAAAGATTCAATTTAAATTTAAATTTCAGGACATTACCAGATAAATAACTAATGTAAGTATAAGCTAACAGAGTTCAAGAGGCATTGTACTTTTCTATTTATTTACTCATCTATTTATTATTTATTTTAACCATTGACTCAAATTTTTACAAATTCATACATCAAAGGATATTCTTGTGTTAAAAAATTTTCACCTCACATGAAACTAGTGTTTAAATCAGTATCTTATTATTTATTTGAAAACTGGAGGATTAATGGAAAGAATGAGAGACAGATTGGACAATGTAACTCTCACTTTCAAATATGGGATATACAAGTTCAATGTGGTAACTACAGAGAGTCAGCTTCAAGAACTGGTTTATATAACGACAGTCTGGGCATCTTCTCTGTATTCTCTATATTAAATATTTTGTACCTTAATTGAATATTTGTCTGAGTTTGTCTAGATACTCACTTAAAAAAAAAATCCTGTGAGCTACATCATTTAAATACCATAAGCTTTTCTTGTTATTCCAACACATGAATGTTTAAACACAGGAAAGTAGAACAACAAATTTTAGGCAAGTTTTCTTTACATAACTTACAGATATCTGCTTCCTAGAAACATGTTAACATGGTAAAGCATGTCTTTAGTGAGTAAGGCCAGTCCTACCATGCTTACTCTACCTTTATGTGCCCTTTGACATTCAGACTCTGGATTCTTCTGTCACTACCTCCCAAATCCTGCAATTTTAAGCAGGTGTGACTGCATTAACCTTTGATCTGAACCTAATTACTTCTGGAAACAACCATTTTCACTGGCTTGGGAGTTGAAGCTACAGTTTATGAATTACTGGTAAATGTAATTCAGTAAAACTTTAAGAATGTTAGGGGAGAAAATGCAGCTTTAATTTGAAAGGCATTTCAAGAATTTTGAAATAAGGAAAAAGACTTGCAATACTAATACATTAATAAAAGAAAAATTCTAGAGAGTTATCTATCTAAATTACATTCATGATATTCTATGATGTGCAGCAGTAGCCAAAGCCATATAAAGAAAACAAGTCTCTTTACACTTTGTTTACCAAAGTGAACAGCAACTGCTAGAATCAAGTATTTACTAACTGCAACATATTTCTGAGTAGATTTTTGATTTTTAGAAAATACAGAATTCCCATATTGTTCCTCATCCTCTCTCTCTCATCAGTAGCTCCTATTTTTGCTTTCATTGATTCTTCATTTATATAATGTGTGTGTGCATGCATACACACACACACACACACACACACACACACACACACACACACACAACATAACATACACGTCGAAGTCAGTGGAAAATTTGCAGGAGTATTTTTTTCTTGCTGAGTTATATTACCAGCCTAATTTCTCATTCTTTTTAGTGGCACGTGTGGCTACAGTTGTTAAGCAAACACTGATACATTATGATTAACTATACTGCAAAGTTTAAGCATGTATCTGGCATTATAGTATCACACAATAATTTCAATGGTCTAAATCCTATACTCCTAAAAATTTTCATTTTTAAATAACATTATTTCATTTGGAGAACCATCCAGTGTCTAAAGTATATCATCTAAATGATGAAAAAGCAATATCTTAATCCTTATCCCTCCAAAAGAAATTTCTACAGTTAAACACTGGTTATTGTATTCATATTTATTTTTCTCAGCAAGTTCAAGAGGCTAGGTTACATCAACTTTGGGGACTAAATGTCTCCCATCTCAAAAATTCACCCTGAACACTGCCAACTAAAATTAAATGATCCACAGGAAATAAAAATAATTAGAAAAGCCTCAAAGAAAATCAGAATTTTCCTCAGTGAGTCTCTTGGTAACACTAAGTGACATAGTCTGGAAATTTATGCTACCTTTCTAATAGCAATGCAATCTTTTTTATTTGCTGTATCCAAGCACAAGCATCTGGTTGGTTACATTTCAGTGAAATTTCCTGTTGTTAATAGTCTATTCAAAACAGTCACTTCAAAGATTTCTTTTGGCAACAGTGTTTAATATTGGTATTTGTTCTTAGTCCTTTGTGGGGTGCATTAATTGGATCAATTTACACTAATCGAAACTGTTTTCCAAATAGTTGTTTTGCAATTTGGAATAGAATTTCTATTTTTGTCTTGCATACGGGCTCTGTTTGGATTAGAGTAGATATGAGTAATCCAAAAGACATGCATTGCTTATTTACCCTCCTCAGTATCATGGCTCCGTGGTTAATTCTACTCAATCCCTTTACCTTTGTGGATAATGTAGAATTTTAGCTATGATACCTGTGTTTGTATATTCATATTTCTGCTGTTAGAAAATTATATACATTTATGTTTATACATATTCAAACATTTGAATTCATATGTGTCTTTTCTTAGATGTTATTGGTGTTCTTAATATTTTTATAAACTGTTTTTTTAATTTTTATTTAATAATTTTTTGTTTATTTTACACTCCAATCAACATCCACCTCCCTCCTCTCCTCTCAGTCCACAAAAAAAAGAAACTGAAAATTGTCAAATTTATTTTATGAGTATGTAGTCACCCTGATATCCAAACCACATAAAGCCCCCAAGAGAGAATTACAGACTAATTTTTCCCATAAACATTGATGCTGAAATACTTGAAAACTGAATCCAAGAACATGATCAAAAAGACCATCCACCATAATCAAGTAGGATTCATCCCAGAGATGCAGAGATTGTTCAACATATGTAATTCTCAATTGTATTGCACCATATAAACAAACTGAATAAAAAAATCATCTCATTAGATATTGAAAAAAGTCTTTGACAAAATCCAACACCCCTTTATGAATTGGAGACCCAAATCCCAGACATAAATCCCACACCTATGGACACCTGATTTTAATAAATAATTCAGCAATACACACTTATAAAAAAGAGAGCACCTTCAATACATAGTGCTGGACTGACTGGATGTTCTCATGTAGAAGAATGCAAGTAGATGCATATCTATCACCCTGCACAAAATTCAAGTCCAAGTGAGTCACAGACCTCAATGTAAAACCAGATACATTGAACCTGATAGAAGAGAAAATGGAGAATATCTTGAACACACTGGAACAGGATCCAACTTCTTGAAATGAACAATAGCAAAGGCACTAAGATCAACAATTAATATATAGGACCTCATGAAACTGAAAATCACGTGGAAGGCAAAGAACACTGTCAATAGGACAAAATAGCAGTCTACAGATTGGTAAAATATATTTAGTAACTCCATGTCTGACAGAGTGCTAACTTCTAAAATATATAAAGAACTCACAAAACTGGACATCAACAAATACATTGATTGAATTAAAATATGAGACAAATATTTAAACAAAGAATTCTCAATTGAGGATTCTCAAATAGCCAAGGAACACTAAGAAATTTTCAACATCTTTAGCCATCAGAGAAATACAAATCAAAACTATTTTGAGATTCCATCTTACACCTGTCAGAATGGCTAATACAAAAGAACACAAGTAACAGCTCATAGTGGCAAAGATGTTATGCAAGAAGAATACTCCTCCCTCCCTTGCTTACAGGAGTACAAACTTGAACAGCCACTTTGGAGATCAATAAAGAAGTTTGTGAAAAAATTGGGAGTTGATGTACCTTATATTCTCAAAGGACACTCCATCCAACCATAAGGATATTTGCTTAACTATATTCACAGCACATCTATTCAAAATGGCCAGAAACTAGAAACAATCTAGAAGTACCTCAACAGAAGAAGGTATAAAGAATATGTGGAACATTTATATAATGGAATATTACTTAGCTGTTAAAAAAAAAAACAAAAATAAACAACCCTGCCAAAAAAAACCCAAAACCAACAAAATTATAATATCATGAAATTTGCAGGCACCTGGATGTTACTAGAAAAGATCATTCTGACTGAAGTAAACCAAGCCCAGAAAGACAAATACAGTACATATCCCTCATTATTAGGAGTCTTTGCAAGGGACACCCTCTTAGATTCCTAAGAATTTCCATTGCACTAGGTTTCTAGCTTATCCCTGATATGCCACCCAATTTCAGTCATATCTTCCAGTACTTACTCCCTTCATCCTACCTACCACCAGTTGATCACTCCTCTTCCCATCCCACACACCCTCAGTCTTCATACAATATCTATTCTATTTTCCCTTCCCAGAGAAATTTATGAGTCCTTCCCTTAGCCTTTCTTGTTACTTAACCTCTCTGTTTCTGTGGATTGTAACATGGATATTAACTGTTAAATAAAGAATAACCATGCTACAATCCACAGACCCAGAAAGGCTAATTCCCAGGAATATAATGAGGGATACAAAGCTGGAACCTGACTTTTCTCTAACCAAGATTTCCAGTGAAAGGATTGAGGCACCAACCCAACCATATAACATTCAACTTACAATTCGCTCTGTCTACAAGATGTGGTAGGGTAAATTTCTGGTAGCCCAGAAATTATGAGAGTGGCCAACCAATGACAGGTCCACTGTGAGTCCCAGGCCATGAGATGGAGCCCACCCTTGACTCTACTTCACACTCCAGTGCCTCCAATGATACTATAAAAGTATGAATTCAGTAATAGTGTATTTCTAATGTTAAAGTCCATACCAGTCAAATCACTTCTCTAATTGTCATAGATTGCAGACAGAGCCTTTGACACATGATCCTTACTTCATATCTAAATTGAAACATATTTTAAACCAGAATAACCTTTGACAAAATTAATAATAGGAATTTCTCTATACCAGTTATGTTGATCTATTCTTTAGATTTTGTACTATTTCTCTATTTATTATTACTTTTGCTCATCACTAATGATCATATTTCTTACAGTTTATCAGAATGGATTTGTTCATAGTACACAGGCATTCATTTATTAATATTCTAGCCTCCCAATGGAAAGCAATATCAGTAGAACAGATGGTGAAAGGTAGTTGTTGTTTACTGGGATAGTGATTCCCTACAAGTCATCACACAACTTTCTTATTTGATTTATATTTTGTAGCATATTCTACAAGAAAAAATATGGCCAGGTGAACTATATATTCTGCAGTAATAAATAATGAACATCTACCAAGGATTTAGGTCAAAAATTTTGAGGATAAGATTTCACACAAAAATTTATTAAATTATTTCATATACTATGGTTGAAGAGATTGTTCAGTGGTTAAAAGAACTGGCTACTCATGCAGAAGACCTGTGTTTGATTCCCAGTATCCACAATATAGCTCAGAATCATTTGTAAATTTAATTCTAGGGGACTGATACCACCTTTGAGTTGCACAATACCAGACATGCATATGGAACACAGAGATATGTGCAGGCAAAACATCCATACACATAAAATTAAATAATATATTTCAAAATTAGATTAAATATTTTATATATTGCTTTTGGTAAAACTAAAAGCAATTTTCTTAAAACATGTAATATTGAAACTGAAGCAAAAATTCACTAAAACATAAGAAAAAACGCATTTGAAAATATAGAGACACAAATACTTTTGCTAGAAGAAAAAAAAAGACAAAACCACCTGATTTTGAGAGAAAATGTAAACTTTTTGGAAGGTATTATCTCATATTTAGTGGTATAATGCAGACAAGAGAAAAAAGAAACTGTGAATATAACATTCAGCTTCCCAATCTGACAGCTCTGTGCCAATTAACCTTATACTTGGTGTCTGTGTATTGTCTATAGAGTGGGATAGTAGGGAAAATAAATTGGTACTTTAACTTAGATTTTATGTTTAATTAATTAATTAATTAATTAATTAATTCATATATTTTGCACCCCAGTAGCAGCACCCTCCCTCCTCTCCACCCAGTCCCACCTTTTCACCTTCTTTCCCCTTCTCTCCTTCCTTTCTCCTTAGAAAGTCTCCCCACCCCTCACCGATCCACCCATCCTTTTAAGTCGCTTCAGAACTGATACTATCCTTTTGCCCTGAGGACAGACAAGGCAGTCCAGCTAGGGTAAAGCTATTCACACACAGGAAACAAAGTTCATGTTAGAGACAGTCCCTGCCACTCTTGCTAGGAGATCTACATGAAGACCAAACTGCCTAGGATTTTCAGTGGGATCATGCAATGTCCTCTCACATTGCTTGGGTAGGCCCGCATGCTAGCTGTTACCATCCTGTGGGCTTCATGGTAGCTCTTAGCTTTACAGAGAGAAAGTTCATTCAAGATTCTTGGAAAGAAACCAAAGACTTTAAAAATGATAAGTGATATTCATAACCACTATTTTTTCTATTTCTTCCTGTTTTTTTTTTTTCTTACAGGTTTCAATAAAAGACAGTTTGCTAATAATGACCTGACTTGATTGGGCCACATAAGTTACTGATGACCTTCAGGAGGGTGGCAACCAACTATATAGTAAGCACTTTCCATCGCAGGACAAAATGGGTCCAACAGTGGTGTATAAGACATTTGCTAAAATAAGGAGATCTCTAGGAGATGTACAAAACATTAAATGACCTCATTTCGTTTTCCATTTAAGATATGTCAGGTCAGTTACAATCTAAAATGTACAATTCATCTTTTTGAAAGAGAAATAGGAAGGTATATGGGTTCACACAACCCCTTCTTGCTGTTCAAACATGTGCTGGAGGCCACTACAAACTGTGTTTCACAAAAGGCTATCAGGCATTGAATACAAGAGAATGGTAAAAGTTTAAATCCAACCACAAAATATTATATTAATAAAATATACATTACATTATATATGCATGCATAAATATTGATAGATTTTTTTAAATCAGAGGCATTTTTGAGGATTTTCAAAGTTTTAAGACAGAAATAAGAAATGATCAGAAATAGAGGGGCAGCCCCTCCTTTGGAGAAAGCCCTGTCAATGAGATTGAACCTTGTATATTACAATGCTAAGGGACTAGATTTAAAATATAAAGGTGATTCTAGTCATTATTTCATAAAGTTAGATAGATATGACAGTGTGCCATTTTTACCATTCCAAGTGAAAGGAAATCTGAAATAATTTTCTTTATGTCTGCATTCCTGATATTGTCATATGGAAGATGCTACCAGAAATAAATTCATCTAATACATTTAGAACACATTCATAAAATACTGAGTCATTCTATTCAACAATATGGAAAGAAATTAACATCAGTACTAATCCTATCTTGTCAGAAATGGTAGAAAGAACAGCACAGATACCTCCACAAAGAACAATTTTCAGTTGTTAGAAAGGGAAGAGAGCTAATTGCATTTTTACTGCAGCTATTAGGAACAAATTCAGTAAATGTCTAACGAATCATAAGTTTTGAATCTCATAATGAGGAATACAATTTCTATAAAACTTTAATTGTCAATTACATACTTAATGAGAAAAGTGCAGGCAATTCCACCTTAAAATGCAATTATACCTAATTTGAAGACTTATATAAAGTTTTTGACAAGTCCTTTATGAAAGAATGTAAGAAATCCATACAATTTACTTAATGACAACTTACTTAGAGACAATATTGCTGAAGATCATCTTATTTATAAAACTTTACCAAAAACAGTATTTGGGTAAGGCAATTATATTATGTTACTACTGAAATACTAATATATGCTTTATAAAATGATGGTACTTTTTGGTGTCTTAGAAATAATAAGAAATTCATGCATTTGATGGGCTACATAAAAACAAAACATTTCAGCATGGTACAGAATATACATTTCTCATATAATCGTGTACAAGATTGATTTATTATGCAAGTATCACAGAGCTAAAAAAAAGTCTTCAGTCATTAGAGAGGGTGGAAGGGAAATAATGGAGGAGAATTTGTACCTTACATCCTGTTACAAGCACTATAATTCTGTTTTAGAAAATACAACAAAGGTTCTTGAAAGATTGACATCCACATTTTAAACCAGAGAGTTAGACAATGGAAAAATGATAAAGATTACCTTTACCAAGAATAATAACATGTCTCCAAACATAATTCATCAATATCTTGTATGATTTATTTTTTTTATTTCTGTGTGTGAGTTCCCAGATTAATTTAATACACCACCTGTGTGCAGATGCCCATAGAGGTCAAATGACATCATATTCCATGAAACTGGAGGTGCAGGAGCTTGTCAGCTATATGATGTGGATGCTGGGGAATGAACCTGAGTTTTTTTTTTTTTTTTAAATTAACATTCGTAATCATTGAGTCAATCTCCCAGCCTGTAATCCATAAAATTTTGGGGAGAAAATTTTTTTTTTTTAATTTGAAGAAAATTTTAATCAGGTTTGAAAATATAGGCCGGAAAATGATTCAATAGTTAAAAATGATTGCTAAAAAAATCCATTATATCCAAAGAGGACAAGGTTTTTTCTTTTTCTCTTGGGCTTTCTGTTTTTTATTATACTTCTATTATCTGTTGTTCATCTAAGTTGCAATGATTTTTAATAGAGTTCATCAAGAAGAGCGTTTGTTTAGTAACAACAATGAGAGCTGGCTTTCACTCCATCTGTCCTGATGACCCAACAAACAACCTATTGAACATTTCAGCTTTTCACTCTACAAGCAAATTTTGACATCATATTGGTAGACTTTTAATCCCTTTGAATTAGTTTTCTTATCTCTAAGATTGCTGTTACCTATATGCCTTTTGGAAAGGTTCTAAGTAATAAAAAAAAATATCGCCTATTGAACTGCTTTGGAACAAGGAAGCACATAGAAGATACTATTAATGACTTTTTTTTTTTACTAATCCTCATACTTCTGTGGGGAGTGTATCCTTGATATGCAGGTGAAAGAGGATTATATTGCCAGCCAGTGAGCCAGAGTGCTGCAATATGGCTTATAGAAGCATACAAGGAGTTTCTTTCTGATTAGGTTCACAAGACGCTGTGAGTTTTTCTTGGTGAAAATAATCTCAGAAACAGATTTAAGAAAGTTTTAGGACTTTTAGAAGGTATTTCTTAATGTAAGTCTAAGAAACTAACTTAAGATGACTCAGTATTTATTTCATAGACTAAGCAGAGACAATATTTGTACCATGATTGGTTAAATGATATACAAGTGTGTATTGTTAGATGGACATTAGAAACTTTATGTATAACATTATGAATATCAATGAAATATAACAGGTATGTATGTATTTAAATATAATATATATAGTATATTAAATATATTACATATTAACATATATTGGGTACTTCAATTTTATTTTAAAGAAAAAATTATTAATTTATTTAATATTCAATCAGAATGATGTGTATAGTATTTCTAGAATGTTGAGACAAGGACAAAACAGAATATATCATTAAAATACTTAATCTTTATTGAGTTATAAAATTAAACTTTGAAATGTTTAAAATTATCATTTGTCATTTGTGTTTATAGTTTATTATCTAACAGATTTTCAAGTTAAACACTTTAAGACACAAAAAAATTTAAAACACTTAAAATATTACAAGATAAAATCTTTGATTTGTACACATTAGTTTTAAACAAGAAAACTAAAGTATAATGATAATAATATTTTTCAAAGCACCAAACTTTAAATTATTCCACTTTTATATTGGAAACAATAGAGTGAATGCAAAATGCAAATCATTAACAAAATATTTGAGTTTCTCTAAAACTTAGATGGGTAAGGGAAGCAGTATCAGTGTTCTGGGTTTCAAGTGGTGTGTTCTGTCCACATCTAGGTTTGCCAATGCTCATCTTTGTTACAGATGAAATCTGTGCACCCATACACAATTTAACACAGTGGGACCTCGCTGAGAATGGTCGAGGATCTCTGGGATTAATGGTGAGTGGCAATGTTCACTGAGATATACTTAAAGCAAATTTAGATTCTTTTAAATTATATATGGTAGTAAGTGTTCTTCCCTAGTTTTCCATTGATATTTTACAGGCTAACCTGGAGAGATTTCTACAAATTTCATAAGAAAAGAACATAAAGACAAATATGCATAGCATTCCCTAGTCGGAAGGTCCTGTACTTATTACTATATTAGATATAAAAAATGTTAAATATCTAGGTAATAACAAGAATTTAAGTAAAGTTAACTTTTAAGCAGTTTTAATAATTGATTGTGTCATAAAAATTTGAGCATATTTCAAGTATTTTGCATTGGAGATTCTTGCTGTCTGAATTTTTTATGAAACTTATTGTAAGAATTACATTAAAGATCTTGTTCTGTGTATGATATATATATAAAAACTCACACAGTTTTGTTTCAGCCGTCCTCATATACAGAATTGGAAATGCAAGATAGAGCTGAATTTTCTTTGGAGGAAGTATAAAACTTTTACTTCAGATGCTCAGTCTGCATATATCATTGAGGTGGGAGAACCATTAAGTTCAATTCCTCCTCTTTCACATTCTCACCCTAAGAACTGAACTTGTTTCAATTGGCTTATTTTCCTACACGCCTTCTATTTTTCTGTTTCATTGCTGGCCATGGTGCTTATTATTTTTTTCAAACATCTTAAATTGCATGTGTTTGAGTGTTTTTTTAAATATTTATTTATTACTTAAGGTTACATCTCCATCACAGTGTCTTTTGACACTTCCCAGCCCCGCCCTCCCACCCTCTACTCCCCTATTCCTTCCATACCACTCCTCTGAAGTGGAGTGTCCCTACGTAACAGTCCCCTACCCCAGTTCAGCAGTCATATGAGGGCCAAGAGCCTACTCATACACTGGGGGCCTACAAGGCAGCACCACTAGGGCAAAGTGTCCCATTGACAGGAAAAAAGTGTATGTTCATGTTCCCTTTGGTGCATTGGTTGTAGTATAATTATCCTGTACTATATGGCTAAAATCTGACTATAAGTGAATAGATGTCATGTGCATCCTTCTGAGTCTTGGCTAGCTCACTCAGGATGAGCTTCTCTAGTTCCATCCATTTGGCAGCAAATTGCATAATTTCATTGTTTCTGATAGCTGGGTAGTATTCCATTGTGTAGATGTACCACAGTTTTTTAATCCATTCTTCTGTTGAGGGACATCTGGGTTGTTTCCAGTTTCTAGCTATTACAAATAAGGCTGCTATGAATATAGACGAGGAAACTTCCTTGTGATTTGGTGAGGAATCATTTGGATGTATACCCAGAAATTGTATGGCTGGGTCCCGAGGCAGAGCTATTCCAAGTTTTCTAAGATATGAGTGTTTTGATGCATATATGTATATGAACCAATGAATGCTGGTACCCCAGAGATTAGAGGAGGGTGTGATATTCCTGGGAACTGGAGTGATAGACAACATGAACTGCCATGTAGTTGCTGAGACCAAACCATGGACCTCTGCAAAAGCAGCTTACCTACTAAGCCATCTCTCAAGTTTCTATTCTTCTAAACTTCTAAGTCATGTCTCCAACTCTAATTTTATGTTATATTACATTTCATTTAGAATGGTTTAACAATTCAAAAAATAAATTTCAGCTAGGAGTCTAAAAGGGAAAACAACAAGGCAAGACCTGATTGGCCTGGTAGAGAGGTCCAGACTCCAAAAAACTAAGCATAAAATAACATCAGAATAATTAACAGCAAACAATGAAAACAAAATAAATTTACCAACTAAATTGAAAATGTCCTTATAATCAAAGGGTTCCAAAATATAAATAATGTTGCTGGCATGGCAATGGATATCATTACTGAGGCCTTCAGTCTGGTACCACATACCACAAAACATGCATGTGTTTATGAATGAATTCTTGTTTTTATAGAACTACTGATGCTCTAAAGTGTTCATCTCAAACTGTTCCATAATGACTTCTCGATCAGACTTTTTAGGAAAATGGGTTGGAGAGATGTCTAAGTGGTTAAGATCACTTTGTGATCTTGCAGAGGACCAGAATTTAGTTTGCAAAACCCATATTGCATATGGCACAGGATGACCTTTGATTTGTTATTCTCTTATCACCGTCTCTCAAATGCTCAAATCTCAGGCTAACCCTAACTATAACCATAACCATAACCATAACCCTCAAGACAAAAATAGTAATATAAACAAACACAAGAGCCAGACATTGTGGTTATCCCTTTAATTCCAGTATTTGGCAGGTACTGACAGGAGGTTCTCAAGTTGAAATATTTCCTTCGTTAGTAATTTTAGGGCTAGCCTGTGTTACATGTGTCAAAAAGCAAACAAATAATCAAACAAGAAAGAAAGAAGGAAAGGAAGGAAGGAAGGAAAATTGTATTTAAGGTTACTAATCCTACCATAATGACCACTACTTCTTTAGAATTTTAAATTAACATTGGTACAAAAGACAAACAGTGGTACGTCTACACAATGGAATACTACTCAGCTATCAGAAAAAATGAAATCATGCAACTTGCAGCCAAATTGATGGAACTAGAAAAGCTCATCCTGAGTGAACTAACCTAGACTTAGAAAGATGAACATGTCATCTATTCACTTATAAATGGATTTTAGCCATGTACAACAGGATAACTATTGCACAAACAACACACCAAAAGGAACAGGAACATAGACTTTGTTGATTAGACCCTTTGCCCTAGTGGTGCTGCCATGTAGGCCCCCAGCATATGAGGAGGCTCTTGGCCCTCATGTTACTGTTGAATTAGGGTGGGGGACTGAGGTGAGTGGGGACACCCCACTCTGGAGGAGTAGGATGGAAGAGTGGAAGGGTGGAACTGGGAGGAGTGGAGGGGGGCACTGTGATGGAGATGTGGCTTGAAGTAGTGAATAAACATTTTAAAATTATATTTCCACAATCCTTGTATTTTTATTTGAAAATTTGTTTGAATATCAATATTATTTTCTCACAGAAACATGCATAAAATCTATATGCTCTAAATTAAATATATATACATACATAGCTTACAAGTTTATACACACACACACACACACACACACACACACACACACACATAGTAAACCAGCTTTCCCAACAAAAATATATATCAAGTGATAGGAAAACATAGTGGGGAAATAAAATGCTATAGTCAGACACTGGTTTTCCAAAAATTTTTAGAGTTGCATTGAGTGATACATATACCAATTCATACAATAAAACTAGGGAAAAATATCCTTAATCTGAAATTGATTTGTCCAGAAAATTTTAAGGATATATCAGTTTCCAAAGTAATATGATGGCTTGTGAAAGCATGCAAGCACATAAAATCTGTGAAAAATATTCAATTTTGTGAGGTTTAATATTCTCAAAAATTTAAAATACACAGATGGTCAAAGTACACATGATCTTCGTGAAGTCTTGTGCCCTGCTGCCTTTGGGTATACTGGCTTTGTTTGTCAAAATGGTGTCAAGTCTGTTAGAACAGCTTGACCAGTTCTGACTCTATCCTTTCTAAATTAATGCTATCCAAATGAAGCTTGCAGTTTAATGGGAAAAAGCTGGGTCTCCTCTTCAGGGAACAAGTTATTCATCAAGGTATAAGCATACTTCCTTTTTATTTAAAGGAATGAACTATTTATTGTGATTAATTTTAACTTTGCTTATGAATTTTATTTACTTTTTAAGCATGTCATATACAAATAGCCAAACAATGCAAGAAAATTTGACATCCTCATCCTGATGTGCCATGTAAAAAATATCTTTGAATTCTGCTCTGCCATGTATATCATAGTTAGACTGCTATTACATGTAACAATTAAGCTCACTATTTGGAAATCTTCAGTTATACAGCAATTGTAAGATTTTTATCAATACTTTATAATACAACTATATAATATTTACCAGTACCTTAAATACTTCAGAATTAGAACCAAATTGACATTGAAATAAAAGGAATTTCAGTGCCAGATTTCACCTCATTTATGCCTTTCTGTAACACTGATCCTGCATCATAACCCTGACCCAGCTTAATACAAGACAAATGATTTTTTTTCAGAGAGAGACTTTTAGTTATAGTTTACCAGAATCTGATTCATAATGGCATAGAAATCTATAAATTATATGTTGATTTGGCAATGTCCGGCTTCTTTCTCTAAGGGATCAGTGATAAATTTATTTAAATATTTCATACTAGAGTTATACATAAGGTAAAAGAATACAAAGTATTGTTCTAAGTAAAAACAACCATCATTTAAGAAATATATGCCAGTCTAAGATAGGATTATATTGCAAAATATATATCTAAGAATGTTGATAACAATGGGAATGGTAAAATGCAAAATAAACTCTTAGTAAATATTTTCTGTAAGATAACTGTCATTAGAACATAATATTATCTCTGTGTGTATGTGTGTGTGTGTAAATATGCATGGTTTTCTAAAGAAAAAGTCACTACTATGTAGTTTTTGAAATGGTTGACAAATCTCTAATTTAAAATCAGCCAACTTTTCAATGAAATTCAGATATCAGAGAACTGATGTCTACTTTCTTCAAATTTTGTTACATGATTGATTTCAAAAGGACATGTTCTTTATATTTTTTCTCTGCAAAAAAGACAGGAAAAGACTACAACTGATGAAACAATGAATGGATCAAATGCAACATTATTGCATTATTAGATTTTGAGCTTTTCCAACAAGATATTTGAGGGGGGGGAAAAAGCTTAATTAAGAAAAGATTTGTATTAACTGCTATTTTCAGGTATAGCCCTTAGTCCTGAGTGTATGGGAGGACAAGACATCATTGAAACAAAAGCACAAAATATATAGCTAATGTAGACTAGTTTAAAAAAAAATGTGAGATAAAAAAGCTAGACAGGAAAATGATAGCACTTAGAGCTCACACAAAGATATATATACACACAGACACATCACCATCATCATCATCATCATCATCATCATCATCATCATCATCTTTGCTCCCGGAAGTTTACATAACGTTGCAAAACTGACTACAAGTCAGGGACTATAATATGACCCCTTTATGTACATATTATGGCTCCCAGTTTTGTGCTTTTAGCTTATTAAATCATTTTATTATTATCACTTAGAAGTTTGTTTCCTTGGTGTTATCACTTTTGATGATGATCTTTTCATTATTTATTTATTTATTTATTTGTTTTACATCCTGATAGCAGCTTCTCCTTCCTTCCCTCTTCTCACTCCTTCTCTCTCACCTCCTCTTCTAAAAGGAAGGAATCCCATGGATATCAATCCTCTTTTGCAAATTAAGTTGAAGTAGGACTAGGCACATTTTCTCCTTTTGAGGATAGACATGGTAGCCCAGTTGGGGAAAGGGCTCCAAAGGCAGGCAACAGAGTCAGAAACAGACTCTGCTCCTGCTGTTTGGGGTTCCACATGAAGACTAAGCTGCACATTGGTTATGGAAACACAGAGGGGCAAGGTCCATTGTATGCATTCTCTCTTGTTGGTAGTGCAGTATTTGTGAACCCCTATGGACCAAGGTTAGTTGATTCTGTGGAGGCTTTTTGTTTGTTTGTGTGTTTGGTTTTTTTTTTTTGGTGCCCTTGATATCTCTGATGCCTTCAATCCTTCCTCCCCCTCTCTCTGAGCCTTGTCTAATGTTTGCTCTGCATCTGTTTTCTTTAGTTGCTAGATGAAGTGCCTCAAATGGCAGTTATGCTAGGCTCCTGTCTGCAATTAGGTTTCATTCCAAGAATTCAGGGATGGTTCAGCATATGAAAATTCATCAATGTGATATGACTAATAAGCAAACTGAAAGAAAAAAGTCCACATGATCATCTTAATAGATGCTGAAAAGGCATCAAAATCCAACACCCCTGAATGATAAAAGTGTTGGGGAGATCAAGGATGCAAGGCAAATACCTAAACACAATAAAGACAACCTACAGCAAGATGATAGTCAACATCAAATTAAGTGGAAATAACTTAAAATAATTTCACTAAAATCAGGCACAAGAAGATGCTGTCCACTCTCTCTGTATCTATTCAATATAGTATTGAAGTTTTAGTTAGACAATTAAGACAAGGAAAGGAGCTCAAGGGGATACAAATTGGAAAGGAAGAAGTCAAAGTATCAGTGTGCACCAATGAAATGATAGTACACAAGAGTGACCCCCCAAAAATTCTACCAGATAACTCTTATAGCTGATAAACACTTTCAGCAAAATGGCTGGATACAAAATTAACTCAAAAAAGAACAGTAGCCCTTATTTATATAAACAATGAATGAACCAAGAAAGAATTTAGAGAAACAACATCCTTGACAATAGTCACAAATAATATAAAATATCTTGATGTAACTCTAACTAAGCAAGTGAAAGACCTGTATGACAAGAGCTTCAAGTTTCTTAAGAAAAAAACTGAAGAACATATTAGAAGATGGAAAAAAATCTCCCATGCTCTTGGATTGGTGGGGTTAATGTAGCAAAAATGGTCAACTTCTAAAAACCAATCTACAGATTCAATGCAATTCCAATCAAAATTCCAACACAATTCTTTACAGACCCTGAAAGAGCAACTGTCAACTTCATATGGAAAAACAGAAAACCCAGGATAGCTAAAAAAAAAAAAAAAACCTGTGCTATAAAAGAACATCTGGAGGTATCACTATCCCTTATCGAAAGCTGTACTACAGAGCAGTGATAATAAAAACAGCATGGTACTGGCATAAAAACAGATCAATTGATCAATGGAATTATGTGGGGATTTCTGCTAATGGGGTAGAAGTCTGGCATTGCCAAAAAGCCTCTGAACTCAGCCCTAGAAATACAGACTCATTTTGTTCAGTGAAACTCTTCCCTGTGATTTCAGGATCCTAGATCATCTAAGACATGTCATAGGGCATAATACTCATGCCGATGAGGTCTGTTGGTACTTAGCTTTCAACCAATGATATTCAGTCTAGGCCTCTAGCCTACTTAGCGTTTTGTCCCCATCCCTACTTCTCATGAATTAATTAGGCCTTAACTTTCCTTTCTTCTGATTGGACAATGTCCAATTAATCACACAAACTCATTTCTAAAATACTTCCCCACTTTTCAAAATTATACAATGCCCCTGATTCCAGAAGTAATCTCTCTCTCTCTCTCTCTCTCTCTCTCTCTCTCCCCCCCCCGTGTGTGTGTGTGTGTGTGTGTGTGTGCGCGCGCATGTGCGCGCATGTGTGTCTGTCTCTCCATCTATCTCCCTCTCTCTCTTTCTCTCTCACAATGACTGCCTGAGTCTGCTTATTTTGAGTAGAGGTGGGGAAGTGCTATTCCTTCCATGAAGAGTTCACCACCAAGGCCTCTGGTGGCTGCCAGGCTGGTCAGGCTCCCAAGGGCTCCTGATTCTTGCCTGGATACTGCCACCTAGCTAGATCTCCTACTGCTGTCATCAGGGGTTCATCTCTGCCCTGTTACTGCCACTGGCAGCCTAGCCATGCTCTCTTCTTGAGCAGGCCAGGCAATGGTGTCCACCCAGCCTCTGCCATTTCTCCAACAAGCACATCAGTCTCCTGCACTGCTTATCTGCAGCTCCCCTGCACACTAGCCCTGAGGTTTCTGCCTGCACACTAGCCCTGAGGT
>CAJQZJ010032058.1:5701856-5713784 GCA_907164525.1 Lophiomys imhausi | reverse complement strand
ACACTAGCCCTGAGGTTTCTGCCTGCACACTAGCCCTGAGGTTTCTGGCAGAGGAAGGTCTGCCTCCCTGGACACCCATTTCTGCACAGATCAACTTAGTCTGACTTCACAGGCCTAGCCCAGGATCATCATTTTGAGACAATACTTTATGGTGTAGGAGCATGCATTTCCAGCCCAATATTACACCAGACTGGAAATTCCCAACCAGGACCCACATAGCTAAATTGAAAACCCAGAAGTGAACCTACACATCTATGGACAATTGTTCTTTGATGAAGAAGCCAAAAGTATACAATGGAAAAAAGGAAGCATCTTGAACAAATGCTTCAGGTTTAACTGGGTATCTGCATGTAGAAGAATACAAATAGATCCATATTTATCACCCTGCACAAAATTCAACCCCAAGTGGATCAAAGACCTAAACATAAAACTAAATCTAATAGGAGAAAAAGTGGAAAATAGCCTTGAACACATTGGCAGAGGAGATAACTTCCTTAACAGAACACCAATAGCTCAGACACTAATATCAACAATTGATAAATAATGAAACTGAAAAGCTTCTCTAAGGCAAAGGACACTGTCGATAGTGCAATAAAAGCAGCCTACAGATTTGGAAAAAATCTTCACCACCCTATATCAGACAGAGGGCTTATATCCAAAACACATAAAGAATTCAAGATGTTAAACACTAATGAAACAAATAATCCAATTAACAAATGGAGGACAGAGTTAAACAAAGAAATCACTACAGAGGAACCTCTAAATAGCCAAGAGGCACTTAAAGAAATGTTCAATGTCCCTAGCAATCATGGACATGCAAACCCAAAGGAATCTGAAATTCCATCTTACATCTTTCAGAATGGTTTATATCTTTTGACCTAATGATTTCAATGACAGCTCATGCTGGTGAGGATGTCAATCAAGGGGAACACTCCTCCATTGCTGGTGGGAGTACAAACTTCTAAAACCATTTTGGAAATCAGTTTGGCAGTTTCTCAGAAAATCGAATATAGATCTACCTCAAGACCTAGCTATATCACTACTACATATATACTGAAAAGAAAATCTATCATACCACAAGGACACTTGTCAACTATGTTCATAGCAGCTTTATTCATACTATCCAGAAACTGGAAAAAAAAAAAAAAACCTTGATGTCCCTCAACCAAAGAATGGGTAAAATTTATGGTCCATTTACACAATGAAATATTACTCACCTATTAAAAACAATGCCAACATGCAATTTGCAGACAAATGGATGGAACTAGAAAATATCCTGAGTGAGGTAACCCAGACTCAGAAAGCCAGCATGGTATGTACTCATGTAGTAGATATTACCTATAAATTACAGGATAACTATGTTACAATACACAGACCCAAAGAAGCTAAGTAACAAGGAGGGTCCAAGGAAAGATGCTTGAACATCATTGAGAAGGAGAAATAGAATAGTCCTCAAGGTTAATAGAGCTAGGGAACAGTGTGGGGGAGGGCTACAGAGGGAATGAATTGGGATCAAGTATGGGGAGGATGGAGGGAGAGAGTACTGGGTGAAAGAGCTGGAACTGGTCAGGGAGGAGGCATCTCTGGTATGAGCTAGAAACTTAGGACAATGGAAACTCTCTGGAATCTATCAGGGTGACCTTTGTTAATATTTCTAACAATGGGGGTAATGAAACCTGTTAAGGTCATCTTCTGTAATGAGGTAAGATTTCCAATAGAGGGATGGGGACACCAATCCAACCTCAAAAACTTCATCACACTTTTGTTTACAAAATTCTACAAAACATACAGGGGTAAAGATGGACCAGAAATGGAGGGAATGACCAAATAATGATCAGGCTAACTAGAAACCCATACCATGAGAGAGAGCCCATATTGACACTATAATGACATCTGCTATACATACCTGTTTTTTAATGACAGACAAAAAAACAATGGATCCAGATCTTAGGGGAGGTGAGGAGAAATGGGGAGGGGTAGAGTGACAGAAAACAGTAATCAGGACACATTATATAAGAAAAATCTATTTTCAATAAAAAATATTAAAATAAAAATAAATATTCCATAACTGAAAAATAAAATAAAATATAGCATCTTTGTTGTAGTTCATGTTAAGTGTATGCTTGCTGTGTAACACAGAAAGTTATATATCTGCTTCAATTGGATTGGAATTCTAGAAAGTTCACTGGGTACATAACATCCAAAGAGAAAAAAACAAAACAAACAACAACAAAAATCGCATAATATAAGGGTATAGAACAGCAATGTAACTTTCATAAGCTGATATTCAGATAATAGGAAAACTGTAACAGTGTTTGAAACTATTTGAAATAACAATTTATCAGTAAGATAAAACCAGAGGAGTGGGATGGAAGGGTTAGGGGGTAGAGAGTGGGAGGGCGGGGCTGGAAAGGGGGGAAAGAGGACAATATGATGGAGATGTAACTTGAAGTAAGAAATAAATAAATTTATTTATTAAAAAAAGATAAAACTTCTACACTCCTCCATATTTTTCTTTATGGATATATTAGCAATATTTAGAGATATGCATTGTTTCTATGTAAGTCTTCATTCCTGGATTTACGTTTTAGATTCTTACATATCTTTGAGTTTTTAAGAATTGAAAAGTTAAAATATATATTGGCAGATATGACATTCAAATTTCCTTTTATTTATTTTTTTAATAATTTATTTTTTATTTGTTCAAGTTACATCTCAATCACAATCCCCTCCCTACTCCCCCCTCCAGCTAAGATAAGATCTTCCTAGAATAGTGAATTAAATCAGCCATAGTCTAATTACTTTTACTCTACTTTGAAAACAAAGGGACTTACTTTCTATGACACATGCATTGTGAAAAGCTGTATTCTTAGTATAACATGCTTGGAAATTATTGGACTTGTAATTAAATAACATGCTATGCTTACAACTGCCTAATTCAAAACGATTTTACAGGCTCTAACACCATTTTGGATTTTTATCTAATTGGTACTATTTTTTAGAATTCAAAGTGAAATTGAATTTTGGGTATAATTTTTAGAGATGCTATGTTATTCTTTGTAAAGAGTATCCTAATGTGCATATAGGTGAGTATTGTACAACTTCAAGAGTCCCCTTACATCTGACAGTTTGATGATTTGGTGTTCCAGCATGGAATGAACATCAAATATAGTATTCAAACAAACAATGCAAAACTTTCAAAATTTCCTCATATTCTAGCATACGTTTAACAATACCAGATATTTAACAACATTCAAAATACATCAAATCATTTACTCAGTGTAGGTTCAGAGACGCCAATCTTAAAATATTCAAAACTAATATGTTTTCAGAAAAACACTCAGTGCCAATTTAAATCCCCTCAGAATCAATGTTTTGTTGATGTCTTCAAAATTCCAAATGTACTAAAATTATGTAATATTAACTCATGTTTATAGTTAGCTTTAATCATCAAATAATCATTAGGGGTTTTGTTTTTTAGATTTTCTTTTTACTAACGAGGCTGTGAGAGGAAATAGAACAGCTTCATCATGAACAGAATCTCTGGTATTCTAATGAATAGTGCTGCTCATCTTTTTAATGAGGTAAAATTATTAAGTTTAAATATATGGTTCAAATATTAATGATATTACATTTCTTTATAAAGAACTAAGGTAATAACATTAATAATTAATTCAATAACATGGTCTGTCCTGATCCTGAAATTGTTTTGTGATAATTTGATATTGCCTTCAAATCTACTACTTGGCAAAATGGGATATGTGAGAATACTTGGCAAATGAAATAGTTCATTGATTAATTGAAATTTAATTGAAAGATAAACTCTATTAAAAGTACTAATAAAAATTAATATAGTTCTGTACTAATTTCCAAAAGGGTAAAGTAATCAACATGCTGAAGGGATATGCACATGCATAACTTTAATGCTGCATTTCTGACAATTTCCAAGATATGGAAAATAGTATCTCCCAAAGAAATAAAAAGAATAAAAATACATATGCATACATATGCATATATATATGTACACACAAATACACATACATATATATGTATGTACATACATATTACATGTATGTATATATACATATACATGCATGTAGTGCAGAAGCATTAAAATATTATTCAGTCTTGAAAAGGAAGGATATTCTGGATTTAGTAACAACATAATAGAACCTGGAAAATGTAACAAAAATATTAAGAGGTATTATGTAATCTCAATTGTATGTGAAATCTAAACCTGAAAGCAAAAAAAAAAAAAAAAAAGTTGATTTAAACATTTGTTGACAAGCAGAATAGATAATAGCCTATACCAGAAGAAAGTAAGATACTATTCAAAACACACAGATGCTCTGTGGTGAAATACCGAATTTCATAGACCTAATATAAGCAAGATGATTCCAATTAAGGAAAGTACATTTTCCAGATACAGCAGGGCATAAGCACATATGAACTCACAGATTTGTGACAGCATACAAAGATCAGCACAAACTTAAGGCAGAAAAATTTGCAGCATGGAGAAGGGAAAGTAGGCAAAAAGTCCCACTCCTAGCCAAGAAGTCAATTGTCAATGATAGCTACTGGGAACGAATAATCAATATTCTTCAAGAAGAGATACTGGCTACATCAACCATAATCTTGGGTAGTCCTTAAGTTCAGGAATAGTTGCCAAAACAAATATGACTCCATGATTTTTTGTGCCCCTTTCTTTTTCTTTTTGTCTTTCTTTTTCTTTTTCTTTCTTTTTTTTGTATGAACAACAATTATTTGAGTTCCAAAGCCAGTGAATTTTCCATTTTATAGCAATTTTTTGTTTTAGCTTTTATTTAGAGTATTTTTCCCTTCATAGCAAATATGGTAGAAGAAATCATATGCTCATGGTGTATTAGTTACTTATGTCATTGCTGAGCTCAAATGCCCAACAAAACGCTTCAGGAAGGGAACATTTTGAATCACAGTTTCAGGATACAGTTCATTGCAATGGAGAAAGCCCTAGCTCTTCAGTGCTCATCAGCTGGTTAAATCGCATGCTCAGTCAAGAAGCAGGGAGGTGAATGTTCATGCACAGGCAGTTCGCTTCCTCCCTTTAATTCAATCCTTTTCTTTTTCTTAAGAGAGAAAACATGAATTTCTGTTATTAGGGTTAGGGGTACAGATGTAGGAGGAATTGGAGGATGAGCAAAAATATGATAATATATGCTGTATGAAAACACTTAATGCATTCTCCATTCCTTAAAAGTAACTAATGCTCTATATTTCTAAGAAATTATGTGTCATGCTTACTTATCACGCATGCAAAAAATCAAAACAATACAATATGATGGATATTTTATTTGATCTGGAGGGTGTAAATAAGTTCACATTATAAAATATTAAAAAACATGGGATTATACTGCATAAATGTATATGACTAAACTTTGTTCAACATATTATAGCAGAATTCAATAGTTTTGATGTTTAATGACTTAGAATTCCTATAAGAAAAAACTGACCTGAAAAAACTTAGAGTTAGTAATTTCAAAGAAAATATAATAAGGTTTATCTTCCAAAAAATATGAGCATTGTGAAACTAGGGAGGGAAAGAATAGAAAGATTGCTTTAAGTACGAGATGCTGATGTTGGTATCTCCTTGACAATATTACAAGTAAAATTTATTCCCTATGCATATTTTTTCTGATAAATTATATGAACACTTTAAGAATTTTTCATCAGGGCAAAGCTGTGGAAACATAAAACGCGTTAAAGTAAGAGAAATGCCCTCGAGAAAAGCACCATGTCTAGGACCAAAATAGTTTGGGGAGCTGAGAAGGAGCCACAGAGCCCAGCTCACAAGGGTGGGCTTGCATGCTGTTCCCAGTTTTCTTTGTGCTTTGGGATAATAAAAGAGATGTCATTTTATAAGCTAACTTCAAAATACACATGCACACACACAGATGAGCACACACACACATGCATGCATGCACACAAACATATACATGTGTGTATGTATATTCATGGAATACATATATATTGTATCTAGTTACTACACACTTGGTGGTAATGGCTCCCTTCCTCCAAGAACTGTACATTATTTAATTAAAACCTCCTTTTTAGTTGATAGTCATGGGGTTTTAAGAGACTCACAAAACAATATAGACTACTGCTATTGTCCTTCCAGAACTTGATAGTAAGACCTTAGTGCTCAAGGCAAAACATGTTTCAGACATGGGACTTGAAGAAACTGAATTGGACCTTTGCAAGAAGTTTCTTCCCTGAAGACTAGCTCTCGTAGTCTGAACCTGTTGTGCAAGCTGCTAAGTAGGAAAATGACTAAATATGCCTTTCCAACTGCAAAGCTTATAAGTCTAAGCGTGTAATAGTGTCACATAAAATAGCTGTCTAAATGGATTAAATGCACATTCAATAGTAAAAATTTTATACCTGATATTGTTCAGGTAGCTGATTACTGGAGGACTGTGAGGTCAAAGACTGTTTGGATGACATACTACTATCATTATCCCAATAAAATATACTTTCTCACTATTCTCACAGCATCCTTACATTCAAATATAACTGTAGCTTACACCTCTTACCAAAGAAACCTCTTTTGACACCAGATGGGGACCATTACAGAGATCTACCATTGATTAAACTATGGAAAATAAATGACCTTACATTGCTTAGGACAAAATAATAACTCTTCAATACCACCTGTACATCTTTAAAGCTCAGAGAAAATCTCTGATGAGGAGGTAGATGATTAAAAAGAAAAAAAAAACAGGAGGGTTGCTGAAATTTTATGTCATTAAAATATGACGTTGAAGCTGCAGACATGTAATCTCAGCAATATAATTGTCTGAACATGACCAGCACAATGACAACACAAGTTGGCATGCTAATGAGGAAAGTTCCAGAAGGTTCCTTTACTACATGGAGAGCTACAAATAATCAATGGCTACTAGGAGAGGGAGAAGCAGTTCTCCTGGGATGAGCTTCTTGATAGATAATCCAAATCCAGATTCTGAGTGGTCAGCCATAAGCACATTTGCAAACGAATAACACTAGATCGATTTAGGTGTGTGTGTGTGTGTGTGTGTGTGTGTGTGTGTGTGTCTGTGTGTGATTTACATAAAACTAATACTAAATGGATTCCGTAGGGTGTTGTTTGTGTGCGTTTGCATGTGTGTGTGTGTGTAATAGGAACAGTAATTACAGAAGACACTATGAATTTGAGAGGGAATGGGAAAGAAACAAAGAGTTGGAAGAGAGCAAACAGTGGAAACAATATGAGTGTAGTACTCAAGAATAAAAATTTTAAATATCAATAAGAATAATACATAAAATAAATAATTAAAATATCAGAAAGGAACAAGAGCTTAATTCTCTAGTTCCATCTGTCATCTAAAACTACACCGTACTATTTATGCAATAATGTAGTAAAAATAACTGCTACTGATATACATTTTTTTTTTTCATTTATGTTGTTCTTTTTTTGTTTTTGTTCTTGTTTTTTTGTCCTCAGAATATCATTTTGGAAAAATAAAAAGAAAGAAAGAATTGTAGGAAATAAAAAACAACTTTTGTTCTAAACCCACTTGGTCAGGTCAAGGTGAGATAAAAGCCCTGAACATTTTCACATGAAATTTTAATGTACAGTTTTCTCCTATTTCTCCCCTTGCTCCTTGCTTGTATATTTCTATTTCTTTGTCCTTGTTGGAAGTATTTGGTCAGGGAATGAATGTCTGCTGTTAAGTTCTTTGCACATTAGTGTGAAACATTTTGCCTGGTAGTCCCTGATCCTAGAATACTCACCTTGAGTGAGAAGCCTGCCCTATTAATTTAGAGTCAATAATGGGACTCCATGTGTTGTGTGGAATAGTGTTACCTTGTGCACTAATTAATTGAATATGGTAATGAGGGCATGACTACAAAGTCAAAGTAGGACAAAATGAAAAATAAGGCAATTTATCTACCAGGGCAGAAACAGTGAAAGTCTACTAAGTGTCCTAACAAGACACTTGTTTTATAGTTAATTTTAGTAGTTTTTCATCATCATTCACTTCTTTTATTCTCCTTCTTCTTCCAAAGCTCTTCCATTTCCTGGTTTTATTTTTGCATGTGTCCCACTGAATTTAATTAGAACTCCTTGTGCAAGGTTGGTGGAAAATTACTTGCCAAAACAAACAGAATTTTTCCAACATTATATTTTAAAAATTAGTTGCTTAATTGGTTTGAAAATTACCAGATCCTATTCACTTAATTTATCCCAAATGCTATAATCAATGGAAATTAAGGTAGTAATACACAAGTTAAAATTAGTTTTTCTTAACTTAAAGCTCATTGATTGTCTTCATATTTTGCATGTTTTTCATGCAATATTTCCCCAGGTCCATTATCCATTATATATATACTCTGTCAAATCTGTTTATTTGTAAATTTATGAAGATGAAGATCTGACAGTAAAGAGAGCAGAAATAAAATTGAATTAATGGTGCACAAAATCACTTGTATTTATAAAATATTGTTCTCATGTGGCCAGTATAAACAAATATTATATTATTGCCAAAATGGTACTGTTGCTGTTCTTGAAGAAAGAATGTTATCTCAATTCTAAACTTGCTTGGAAAGGTACAGTGGACTGTATCTCCTTCCTCAATTTAATAATTATTGAGTGTGGTTACTATAACTGACTGGTTTGTACATATCAGTTTGAAATATTTAATCTTCATAAAAATATTTAATTTTTCACCATAGTTGCTCACCCCTTATAACAGTAAAGGAGGAATGAATAAATTCAGCTTAAAATTTAATCACATCAAAATGGGGGCAAGAATCTAATCTAGAAATATTCTTATAGTAATGGTTCTTCTTTTAAACTTGGACACATCTGGAATCAACTGGTCACTTCTATAAGGAAAATTTTTGATCATATTTCAAGCACAAAGAAACATCTTAAACATAGGTGCATACACCACACAGTGTCAATTCTTCCTAATTTTATAACTAAAGTATAAAAACAGCAGCTGCAATACCAGGAAGCAGAGATATTCTTCTACCTCCAACATGACTCTTGATATTAAGAAGAAAGGCTATCAGAACATTCTTTTGTTTTGCATTATTGCATTAGTAAAATATGCCTGAAGTGACTTTTCTGAAGAATTCACAGAGCATTAATATTTCTGAGCAAATCTAGGCCCATGGACTGCTGAGAAGCTACCACATCTGAAGTAGCAATTCATAAAATGTAATTAACATCTGATTCATCTCAGACTGCTTGTTAAGCAAGGCAGAATTTTGGATCCACCTCTATATTCATTGAAGCAGAATTTCTGCCGAGAACATTTTCCACAGCTAAATATGGATTATGATCTGGCAAAAACTTTGCTAGCTGAATGAAACTAGCTAGCCTCTTAAGAAGCGCAGATTTGAGTTCCTTCTGTGTTCTTGAAACTCATCTTAAAAATTTGCAGAGTGCAACAGAATTAGCCAGTTTTCTTTTCTATAAAAAGGGAATGAACATTTGTCAAAACCTAGAATTTGGAAGACTGGGATTCAAATGCAGATATGTCTGGCTCCACGTCTGTGCATTTTCTGGGACAATATGGACATCGCTGTTACTCAGAGTTTCTTTTATGAGTTTATGAATTACTTTAGAATCTTTTGGTGCATCATCACATAGACAAAAACGCAAAAAATATAGATGTAGATCCTTCTATATTTTAGCTGCATATCTCAAACCAAATTTAGTTTACAATGTAAAAAACAAGGAAAATTTTACCTTCCAAAACCTATAGAACTGATTTTATATTTGAATTGTCTTTATATTTTGCTTTCTTTTATTTTTTATGTTAGTTGTTTTAAGTGATCTTTTTGTATTTTTGTTTGAAACAAATTTTCTATAGTTCTACTCTTGATATTTATCTCTAAGTCATTCTACTTCAGACAACAAATAAAGGTTCCAAGAGAGATGACTCTGCAGTTAACAAAATTCACTGCTAGACATTGTTCTCCTAGAACCCACAATAAGTATCTCAAACATTCTTTAACTCTAGCTCCAAGATATCCAATGGCTTCTTGTGTTTGCTGCAAGCAAGCAGACACACACACACACACACACACACACACAAAGTATAGAAAAAGAAAAGATAAATGTATGTAAAAATGGTGGTATGAGTGTAAATGACCCCCATAGATTCAAAAAAAGCTAAGCAGTTAATGACACTGTGCACAAGACCTGTACAAAATCAGGGCAGACAAAACCCTTGGTTGTATAAGAAAAGTGACTACGAAATCTTAATCCTAACTGAGAATTTCTGGCAATCAGTTGCTGCTCACTGTTCATCAAGAGTGTTGTCTCCGGTCATTCAGTCTTTCTCCAATGGTACGTCTCACATGTAAAAATTTGAACCAGTACAAATTGGAATTGATAGGTGTAAGAAAACAACAACAACAATAACAACAATTTGGGTGTGGGTTAGATCTTGAAGGGATTTGTATAAGGGTATGAATCAAAATACATTCTACAAAAATAATCAAAGACCTTGGAAAGGCATTGCAGAAAAAAAGAGTGAGAAGAAGAGAGATGGGGTGAAAGAAAGCTTTCATGAAAAAAAAGCAGTGGGAGGCAGAGGAACCACAGAAGGTCCTACAGAGAAACCCTTCAAAAAAATGACAGAAAGGAAAAAAGAAAGAAAAGGTTATTGCCTTCTATATACTTTCCAGGGCCTGGGGGCTACAAGTTTCATAGCACATGATTTAGTTCAACACTCCTAAAAGAAACAAAGAACAATGTATCACAAATCAGTAGTTGTAAAAACCACAATGCATACTAACTTATTAACTCTGCACCAGGTTGAGAGCTCCAAGGAGCTTGACTCAGTGTCTTCAGGCTGTTGGGTGGGGTCTCATAAGAGTGACCACCTTCAAAAGGGGTTAGACAAATGTTCTATATAATATTTTAACAGCTAATGCATACAAATAAAAATGTAGATGGTACTAAAGTTTATTAATTCATGAATATTGAATATAGTTCACTAGTTTACTAACTAAAGAGAAAAACTAAAAAATGTTATAACAAAACTTCTTGTAAGTGCACATAATTTCTGAAATCTACATTCTTTAAAAGCAAGAATGATATAATTCTAGGACTGTACTGACAACATTTATAAACATCATGCTGAAACTTTTTAAAAAATGAAACCAGAGACTAAAAGATGGTTTAGTTAGTTAAATGCTTTCTGTGTAACCATAAGGATCTGAAGTATTTCCTCATAACCTGTATTGAAAAGCAACTCTGCATGATTCTGTGCTTGCAACCCCAGAACTCCAGAGTTGGAGAACAATGATTCCTGGGTCCTGCTAATACTTTACCAACAGGCTTATGTCTAGTCTACTTTATACTGTCCAGGCCATACAAAAAACTTGTCTTCAAGACAAAACAAAACAGAAAGGTGGCCAAAATACTGAAACAGTTCTCTCTACACAAATACACACACAGGATCAAGGGAACACACACAATGGCCCACATGTACCATTGAGTGCACATGCATATATATACAAAAAAGTGAAGAAATTAATTCATGCCATGTAAATAAATGTTGGATGCTGAAAATATATTTTTATATTGCTTGAGTTTACATTTCTGTAAAAATATTTAAATACTTTTCTACAAATTGAGCTTTGTTAAGAAAAGGCAAGTCTTGTCACATCAACCTGAAGAACTGAGTTTGACAGAAGCCTCAAAGAAAAGGACAGCTATTGTGTTGTGAAACTGTAATCTCAGTACTCCAAAGGCAGAGATATGAAGAATCCTGCAACATTGCTGACCAGTTTGATTAGTCTAAACAGCTAGCCTCAAGACACAGAGAGAGATCCTGTCTAAAATCAGAAAGAGCTTGCTTCATAAACACACACACACACACACACACACACACACACACACACACACACACA
>CAJQZJ010032058.1:5684172-5701846 GCA_907164525.1 Lophiomys imhausi | reverse complement strand
ACACACACACACACACACACACACACACACACACACACACACACACACAAATTGACCTTTTCATCCCAGAATATAGGAGTAAACCCATTAATACAAGAATGTGAATATATACTCCTCCCCAAACACAAATGACTGTCTATAACTTTCTAAAAAGTATTTAAATTTAAAAGACAGCTCTTGTAAAGGGTTAAATAGCAAGTAGGAAAAAGGATTTTATAAATAGATTTTTAAAAATCACTCATGATCATATATTAAGTTACTAACTCACATTGTTTTTTTTCTTTTTCACTTACTAAAAACATTGTTTCAAACTACATATTTGCGTATTAAATGTAGAAGCAGCTTGATTAATGGATACATCTCCAAGAAACACTTCAGGTTATTTATAGATGACATTATTTTAATAGCTTATTAATGTTGTAGTTTCATTGTTATGTAGAAAGTTAAAAGAAATGTACATTTACCATAGCCTAAAGAAGTGTGTTTTATTTTCTGGCTAATAAATATCAAATGCACTGTAAATCATTTATACAATAGAAAGGACAACTTTGAAACTCACTGGGTAGATTAGCATTTGCGAACTAACATAAAGACCTGAGTTTGGATCATAAAACATGCATTTTATAAGGATAGAATTGATAACTAACAGCTATCATCTACCTGCCATATAAGAGCCACCACACATACATGACCACATGCATAAACACATGCATGTATACAAATTTGTCAATGTCACTTTTATTTTCTCAGATGTTTGGGAATGAGATGAAAGTCATAATCAACCTGAGCAAATACAGGGCCTGGGCTGAACCTAGAACATTTCTATCTAACTATCCCTAGACCTAGGCCTGGAAGCTTCTACCCTCCATACAATCTAATCTTTTGCAATCCTTGGCCTGGAAGCCCTCACCTTGTTAGCCTCCCTCTGCTAACGGGGCCTAGAATGCTTCAGTTTCTGAGATTTACTGCTGAATAAGCTCACCCTGTCTAGTTCTTTCTTAACTCTGACTGGCTGGTTCAACTCATCTGTTCTGGCTCAAAACTGCTCTCCAAGATGACTGATTCAAACTTGCTTCTCTTCACTTTTCAGTAATTTGCTCTGCTTGGAAGAACTGCCTCTGTACTCCATGACCTGAATTGCACTGACTGAAATGACTACAGGAACTCAAATGCACTCAATTGCACTGAACTATTTCTCTCCCTGTACTGCTCTTCCTTTTTTTCAGGACAGGGTTCCTTTGTGTATCTCTGGCTGTCCTGGGACTCACTCTGTAGACCAGGCTAGCCTCCCACTCACAGAGATCTTCATGCCTCTGCCTCCCAAGTGCTGGGATTAAAGGCGTGTACCACTACCACCTTCCTGTATTGTTCTTAGGTATCCTCTCTTTGCTATCTGTTCTTGAAAAAGTTGGCTATATCCTATCTCTGACTCATTTGGTCAAATCTTTCTCTGACTCTTTACTTAGCCTCTCAATTAGCCATTACTGTTTAAGATTAGAGAAGTGTATTAAAGGCATATTGGAATTCCTGCTAGACGGATGAAAGGTGTGTACTAAGGATGTTACTGTATTCCAGCTGGATCATGCAGACCTTTGTCTTTGGATATGATTCCTTGCCAGAGTACCCATGTTGCTGAATTAAAATTCTTCTACACAAATTATTAAGTACGTCTTTTTTAAAATTTAATAAAAAAAAAACAGCCAGAATAAAATCTCAGCAAGTTAACTCAAGTGCTTTCCAGATGACAACTTCAATTCTGTCCTAGGAATGTACCATTGGAAGAACAAAAATGGTTACAAGCTGTCCTCTGATCTATAACCTCTTGCCATGGAGTGTGTATGCATATATATGTACACATATGAAGTAAATGTAACAATAACAACAAGAAATAACAACCTCCTTTCAAGAAAAAGTAAAGAAAATAAAAAATTAAAAGCCACTTCTTTCTACTCCCTGCCAACCCCCATTCACAGGGTTACTATAAAGATTTTGGTTTAACACACTTGTATGAGGACCTTAAAAAATAAAGCCCATTCTCTGATTCAAAAGATTTTCCTAAATTTGGGACACTCCTTTTTCTGCTCTCTTTCCCCTAATCTTGTTATCCTTTTCCCTTAAAGGTATTACTCAACTAATCCTTAAAAATAGCTCTCATTTTAATTAGAGCTATTATTTAGAGATTATGTAAAATGCGAAATCTTAACTAATTATACTGTGATTGGGAGGGAACTTAAAGCTCAATAGTACACCTAAACAGTATAGAAATAGAAATGTTAATTGACATGATGATGGGTGTGGGAAGGAATCTCAGAGATAAGAAGTGAAATAGAAAAAAAAAAAAAAAGACAGCCCCACACAGCATTAAAGCTCTTGGCTGATGCATTAGCATACTGAAAAGCTTAGTTTCAGAAGACAGAGCTTTAAGAAGCTTCTTACACAAACTTGGACAGGATAATACAATAAATTCATATATCTTCTTTCTGACCCCATAATTTGTTTTAAAGAGGAAATTTTATAAGGTGAACTATATTTTATATTGCAGTTTGGACAATTATTTGACACCAATGACTTGCTAATAATTTTCATATAAAATCTAACATAACACATAAATGAAATGCTGTGACATTGGGTCTGACAAAAATTAGGAAAAATAAAACAAAAGACAGGCTCTATCAAACTGTAATGAAAGAATTCCCACACTATTCCCATAATGAAATTAAGTACCAATTTTTAGTGTTTTTTAATTAGGGTACTTATTTACTGCCATAAATTTAAGTTATGTATTCAGTGTAACACACAAAACAAAATACCCTCAAAAATAGTAACAGTACAAACTCCAGAAAATGAAAACTTCAAAGAATAAAAACTAATCTGAAAAATAAATTAGCTGACATGGAAAATCACATCAGGGTAAGGTTTTTGTCTTTAAATAAAATATAAATTTTGAAATTTGTAAAGATAATAGTAAATAAAACATGAATGAAAATTAGTTAAAAAGTAAAAGAATGATCCACTAAAGTTGAACCTATTCTTTTTTATTTAAAAATTTTATTATAAAAATTGCTATTTGGACATATCATAAGTTTATAAGACACATTTTCACTATTTTTAAATATCCATCATCCAGTCAAGGTAGGGTGTTGAGACATGATCCAGTGGAGCTGTGTGAGGAACACTTCAGAGTGCTTGTGAGAAAACTCTAGGTAAACAAAACCAGAGTCTTGTGATCTCTCTTCCTTTGAAACATGGGCTTGTTTTTGGACTTTGCTTTCAGGATCCTCCCAGATGTAGCAGATACTATTGAGTTTACCTCAGATTACTACTACTGTTACTATATTATTATTATTATTATTATTATTATTATTATTACTGTAGTATTACTAAGATAATGTTTGCAGGACAGGCCTGTTCTTTGGAATGTATACAGCTTGAACACATGTGAATTTTGTTCATATGACTTTACATAACCCTCAGGATATAAAGTTGTTTGATGCTCTAAATAAAGTTGGTTATTTCATGAGACTTTAATTGGCCACATATATAGGCAGTATTCTCCCAAGCCCCACTGTCTTTAGAGCTATGAATATGGAGCAGTCTTTGAATCCCAGTACTTTAAAGGTGAAGGCAGGGAATCAGGGGTTATTTATCAACAAGTTCAAGGCAAACATGGAATACATAAGTCTGTCTCTTATCTCTCATCTATCTATCATCTCTCTCTATCTATCTATAGTCTATCATCTATCCATACATTACAATAATAAAATATTAGAGAATAAAAAATTTATGGTAAGTTTAAAAATGAGACAATTTATTATTCTTTATTAAATATTTGTTAGAAATTTCTATAACTGATATGATCTGAAAGTATAAATGAGTATTCCACAGTTGTACCTTGTCACCACTGCTTTCTGCTTTTTGTTTACCTTTTTATAAATTCCAATACTCTAATCTCACAATTTCTGGACTCCATCAAACCATCCAGTGTTTTGTATGTAGGACTGACACCTCTTTTTTTCCATAGTCTGTTTTTTAATTATACCCAAACAATCTTCTAAGTGAAAACTTAGTCATAAAATCCAAAATCACAACCCCAGTAAGAGAAACAAGACAAAACAAAACAAACGTAAAACCTAAATGAAATAAACAACAGGGCAAAGAAATCCACTGAAAATCAAAATTAAAAGCAGAGCAATAAAAAAAGATCAACTAAACAAAAACAAAATTAAAAACCGCAAATGATAAAAATGACAGCTATGTGCAAATTTATACAATCAACAACTGCTGATAGCAAATACTAAAAAAAAAAAACAAATAAAACAGGAAAATAATAAGAAACAGATAAAAGAAAGATAGAATGAAAAAATCAACAATGTAAAAAATCACTAATCAAGATTCATAGTGAGTCTGTTCTAGAATATTTGATCATATTGTAAACCACAAGACAGTTTCTAATTGTGGGACAGCTCAGTTTTTAATCCTAGAACTTTCTGTTTATTTGAAACAAATGGTTATGGTGTGATTCAGCTCTAAGCACATACCTTTAATCCAAGAGCTTTCTGTACAGAGGATTAAATAAAGTTAACCCTAGGACAAGAGGTGGAGCAAGAAACCGGCTGACAGGGATTAAACAGAAAGGAGGAACATTGAGCTGAGCAATATATATGTATATATATGTATACATATATATAATAAACATTATAAAAACTCCAGATTACATCTCCATCACAGAGCTCTCTTTCCACCCCTCCCAACCTCTACCCCCATCCCTTCCATCCCACTCCTCTGGATTGGAGTGCCCCTACATATCAGCAGTCATATGAGGGCCAAGAGCCTCTGATCTGAGCGATATTTAAGACAGCATTGAGAAGGAGTTGGGACTTCTTCCTTTAGTTTTTCTCCTTAGGGGTTTTCTCCTTCTAGGCTTCTTCTTATAGGTTCTTCTGAGCTTTTTAGATCTGGGCTTTTCTCTCTAGAGTTTTCAGCTGAATAGGAACATCAGCTGGGTGCTTTCTCTACCTTTTTGAGCCAGCAGATTTTCAGCCCAGCATTCTGGATCCTGAGTCTTCATTGGTAAAATCAAATGGCTGCGATATTCAGTTTTCTAACACAACATAAGTCAAAGAAATAAAATTTTTAAAATTCATGAAAAACCAAATGAGCTAAATAAATAAACACATAAGAAATAAAAAATAAATCACCAAAATTAAAGAGAAAAGAAAACCAACGCCCCCCCCCCCAAAAAAAAAAATCCAAAGAATAGTAACCGAGGAGATAGTTCAACAGGTAAATTGGTGGTTATATAATTATAAGAACTAAATTTTTACCTCTAGAACCCACACCCAAATAGCCTAGCCATACAGCCATCAGTGCAGGCAGATCACTGAGATTCATTGGTTTCTTGTCATATACTAGTTAAACAACTCTGCATAATAAGAGACCCTGTCTCAAAATTAAGTTTGATGGCCTACATTGCTTGTTTGAATAGGAATGGCCATCCTAGGCTCATATACATGAAAGCCTAATCAATCTCAAATCGTGCCAGGGAGTGATTAAGAGAATGATGAAGAGGTATGGTTTTGTTTGAGGAAGTATGTTACTGGGTGTGGAATTTGAGCCTTCAAAAGCCCATGCTAGATGCAATTTCTCTCTCTCTCTCTCTCTCTCTCTCTCTCTCTCTCTCTCTCTCTCTCTCTATCTATCTATCTCTATCTCTGTCAGTCTGTCTGGATGTCACTCTGTCTCTCTGCTTATGGATAAGAATGTTGCTTTTATCTACCCCTCCAAAACTATCTGTGCTGCCATGCTCCTTGCCATGATTATAATGGACTAAGCCTCTGAAACTGTAAGCAACTCCCCAATTACATGCTTTCCTTTGTAAGAGTTGTCTTGGTCATGATGTCTCTTCACAGCAATATAACAGTGACTTAGACACTTACCTTATGACCAACACCTGAGTTATCTTCTATCTACTACAGGCAACTGCACACAGATGCACTCCCACACATTTGCATATGTAGCTACTTACACATATGCAGGAATATTTACAAAGAAAAATGCACATATACTCACGTGATCCTGAACACAATAAAAAATTATCCAAATGTACAACTCAAAACACACTACCACTCACCCAAGATCATATACACACTTGTAGAAACTCAACTGAATTTGCACACAAGCACAACATATACACATATCAGACAAATGCAAAGAACCATATACAACCTCACTAGATACAAGGGATTTTCACAAGGCACAATTTCACAGTTCCTCTCAGTAAAGCTAATGCAGTCCAGTTTAGGGCATATCATTATATCTGATGGATGGACCATCCTACAATTGTTGCTCATGTGATCACAGTATGAACTTGTCCTAGTAAAGCTAGCAATAATCCACAGAAACATGTAGGATTCAAAATTTTTTGGCTCAGGTAAGCTATGGAGATTGACATTAGGCTTCTTAGGAATTAAAGTTTGCAGGATGCTGTGGTAGTTTGATTGAGATCCCTGCCTCCATGGACTCAAATATTTAAATGTTTAGTTCCAAGTTATTGGAGCTGTTTAGTAAGGATTAGTAGATGTGATCTTGTTAGAGGAGGTGTATTATTGGGGGTGGGATTTGAGGTCTTCAATTTCCATACCAGGCCAAATCAATATCTTTCTGCCTGCATAACAATCAGGATGTAAGCTCTCAGCCATATGCCGGTCAGTCTGGCACTATGCTTTCTGAAAGTAATGCTTTCTTTTATTAGAGTTGCCTTTGTCATGGTGTTTCTTCCCAGCAATAGCACAGTAACTAAGAAAGAAGTTTTAATATTCTTTGATGTCCTATTTGAATATCTGCTATGTATCTGTATTCTTTATAAGTCAGCTTATGAACTTTTATTTGCATTCTGATTTATTGAGTTTAAGCTGATGCTGCAATTTAACAGATAAGACAAAGTTTTTTTTTTCCTAAACTGTAATGCAGAAAGGAAGATGCCATTCACATAATTTCCTACAAGGTTATTAATGTATTATTGAAATCTAATGACTGAGTTGCAGAAATAGATAAGTGACTAAAACACTGTGGTGTTTCAATAAAAATGGTCCCCATAGGCCCATAGAGAGTGGCATTATTAGGAAGTATGGCCTTTTTGGAGTAGGTGTGTCACAGGGGTTGGGCTTTGAGGACTCAACTTACAATCTCAAGAACCTTCAGCTCCTTCTCTGTCACCATGTCTGTCTGCATGCCGACAAGCTTCCAGCTATGATGATAATGAACTGAACCTCTGAAACAGTAAACCAACCCCAATTAAATGCTTTCCTTTATAACAGTTGAAGTAGTCCTTATTTCTCTTCATAGCAATAGAGACCCTGACTAAGACAAGCATCCACCATGTAAATGCAAGAGTGAGATTATAAATCTCATACCTTCACAAAAGCTGAATAGAGTAGACAAAAAATGTAAGATTGGGAGTGGTGATACTGGGCAAGAGGTGGGTGCAGGACACTCAAAGGAAGCTGGCAGTCCAGTTGGCCTAGCATCCACGGTATACAAAATAAGCATTGCCACAAACAAGGGAGAAGGTAAAGTTCTATTATGATGGTGTCCTCTGAGTGTGTGTGTGTGTGTGTGTGTGTGTGTGTGTGTGTACACACTCAGACACTCAAATGAGAGCACACATAAAACTTCATCTCTTCTGGCTAGCCTTCATAATAGTGAAAGCTTCTGTGTACACTACTAAAATAGAAAAGTAATCATCAATTGTAAGAAACACAGCTTAGAGTGAGCATTAGAAAATCTAGACTTGTTAAACATGCAGGCCTACTGGATTCAAAGGATGGAAGAAAATACCTGATCAACCAGAATGCTGGAGTGAAAGTCATCAACAATCTGGAGATCCTTTGCTATTCTATTAAAAGCCAGGTCCATCTGAATTTCCCCCATTTCTGACAATTTCTGACATTGTTTAGGCCCTAATCTTTGGCTTTGTCTCTCAGTGAATAAAACTCACCCCCATAAAAGATGCCCCATGTACTTTGCATCCTCCATCAGTAGAATCCATCCTTATGCTTACTACAAATTCTTTACTCAGCCCTAACCCAGAGAACTGATTTCCCTCAATGGAACTCATTCTTATGATAAAGATCTTAGGTACTTTGTTTTAGAAAGTGTATACTGTAAAAAAAAGAAAAAAGTTAATATATCCATCCCTGAACTTTTTTTTATGTGAACTGTCACTTTGAGACTAATTCCCCAAAGTTTTAGTGTGTTTAAATATGTAAGAAAATTAAAGCACATGTTCAGACTCTCTAAATTTTTGAGCCAGTTTGATTACCAAGTCCAGCTCTACTGTGTTTTCACTTTTACCTTTTCACAGTTGGTTTTCCTACTAACCATGATACCTGCAGGGATTCCCCCAATAACCCTTGCCCACCTCTGGATGCTTTGAGTTACAATGATGATTGGCACCAAAATTCATACCTACAGGTGTAATAATGGCACAGACTACACACTGTGCATGCTAGCTTTGCCTGATAAGGCCCCAAATAGAGGCTCACTGTATTTGGTAACATGCATCTGATATGACCAAACCAGGATTGCGATTTGGGCTGTTATGAGCAGACAAGGTTCAAGAGATGCCTGTTGAGGCTGAGCCAGCATACAAACGTATCTTCCAAGCTGGGCCTGGAGGTTGCATGTGTTGGTAACCTAGAGTCGGCAAATTACCAGATTGGGACAGTGAAAAGAAAGTGGAACCAGGGATAAGCTTGGAAGTTGAAAATAGCCCAGATTTTTTAAGATTTGCTGAACTTAGCAGCGTGAGCAGGGCCACAGAATGTGTGCTCTGGGCTTGCCCTTGTAGTTGAATAGGGCAGAGGCAATCAGGGTCAGGTTGATTTACCATATTGGGCTAGTGCGTAGGGTGTGTGAGTCAGGACAACTCTGGAGGGTTTGACCGGTGAGAATGGTATTAAATCGACTGGGCATGTTTGATCCATGCTAGGTTTGAAAGTCAAAGTGGATGCCAGTGGTCTAGTATTTAGAAAAGTCATCCTTCTGGAGTGGATCACAGGATGTGTGACTTGGTCTAGGCCTGGAGGTATGATATGGTATGAGTCTACTAGAGTCAGGTCTACTCACTAGACTAGTTTGGTGCAGAGGAGGTAGAACCATAGAAAGACCAGAAGTTTAAAGGATTTTTAAATGAACTATAAGTAAACAGGTAATTCTCCTATTTTTGAGAAAATATGGAACGGTCTATGGACTGACATTTTGATTAATTTATCTTAGCAATTTCTACACATAAAAGCATTATATTTTTCGAGGCGGGCCAAGATGGCGGAGACCTACACTGACGCATTTTGAACGCGGGGGAAAAAAGAGCCATAAAAAACACAGTTATTGGGCACTGTGCAAAAACCGGAGGGGCTAGACCCCCCCCCCCCGGAACACTCACAGCTCCCAAGGGACTGTTAAAAGTCCCAGGGCAAGGCTCTCCCCATCTCTCACAGCCACTAAACCCGGGATTCGGGAACTCCCATTTGCAGAGGCGCCTGGTAAGATCGATCCCAACTTACAGCAGGCAGAATCAGGGTCCACTTGGCCATAGATCGCTGGCCTATTGGGCTCCCCACACATCAGGTTGAACTTATACCCACTTAAAAAACTTTGCGAGATAGTGGAAGGCTTAGCAAGGAACAAACAGGGGGCTCAGCGGGTGGTCCGCAGCCGCTAGTGAAGTGGAGGGCGGGAGGTTCCAAGAGAGCGCAGGAAGCTGGGAACACAAAGGCGGGCAGGAGGGGCTGAATCCCGCACACTTAAGGTAGCGCAGCTGGGGAGTGAGCACGGCTGCCAGGGCCAAATCCCCGTGAACCCACAGCAGGTCAACTGGGGAGAGAGACAGGCGTGGGTGGGGCCAGGGATCCGTGCACCCACGGCTGGCTGAGCTGCTGGGACGAGAGGTCCACTCAGGCAGCCGGAGGATCCGGGGCTTGGGGTACCCACGGGACCCGTGGCAGCGCAGACAGGAAGGGAAGGGAATCAGGCACAGAGTCCAGCCCTGTGGCGAGAAGCCTAGAGAGAAACCAGAAATTGGGACCATAGCTGTATCCTGGAAAATGCAGACATATTAGGTGTGGAGCCAGACCCTGTCAGCCTCCGTGATGACAAACAAAGCCCACAGAATCTGTGCCTGGGCAAACAGGCCCATACTATCAGAACCATTACAGGCTGATAACTCAGAGTGCAACATAGGGAAGTCTGAATTGGGAGCAGTGAAACAATCCTGGTCCATTACTCACAACCTGGGAATAGGCTGCACCAGCTCACAGTGCCTCAGGCGATTAAAACCACAGTGACCTTGAAATCCCCCTGTAAGCAACAACAGATAGCCAAGTAACTCGTCCCCTGCACCAAATCATCCACTGTGGTTCCAAGCACAGAAAACAGACAGCTAAATGGGGGGGGGGGGGAGCACCGTAGAGTTGGTGGTCTTATGTACTGTGGAGTCATACGGAGCGGGGTGGTGAGGGTGCATACTCTTGGTCCCACCATTCAAGAAGAATACACCCTTGGTCCCAGCTCCCAGCACACTGGAGACAGAAACGGGCAGATCCCGGAGCTCAGGGTCAGCCTGATGCAGGGCAAACTCTAAATAGAGAAAGACTTCGATCCAGGAGTAGTGGAACACATCTTTGATCCCTTCAGATGGGAAACACAGGTCCCTGTTCCCAATAATTAGAGTTCAGAGACACACACATGGGATTTGGAGGGACCTAGGTTTGGAGGCTACTTACAAAAGGCCTTCTCGATGCAGGCAGATTGTCCTTTGGGATCTCAAAATATATACACTAGAGCTGGTTTAGCTCCAAGGTGACAGAATAATTTCTTCTTTAACCCGGATTGAAAGATAACGCTTTGTATGTTGTCAGAAGGCCAAATTTGCTTCAGGAGAAGTACTACCTAGCCCCTCCCATCCCCCCCCCCCAAAAAAAAGAGGGCAATTATCCTAGGGTTGGGATTGGGGCAGGGCTCTGTTCTTATCATTCCAGGAGAATCAAAGCGTCCATTAGGGGAGCCCGGGGACGGCTGGACAGCGGAATCCTCAGCAGAGAGCAGAATCAGGCACAAAGGAGGACAAGTGACCCAGTTGATTCTGTCTGGCAGACTTCCTCAATAGCTGTCTCCATCGGGGGCCTGCAACCACCACAGCAATCCAATGTCACTGGGACCGCTCAGCTCTACACAATGCCCCGGCAGGAACCTCAGTGAAGCCTGCAAGATCAGCTTCTGCCTACAAACCCCTTAGGTCATCTAAACAGCTGAGAACAGAAGGACTGAACATAAAAGGAGAGTACTAACATTTTTAATCATTTTTCCCATTTGGGTTGGGGCCCCAAACAGGTCTACTACGACCCAAATCAGCAGGAAGTCACTTGAAGAGAGCGATGTCCCATGCCCAGAGGGTGGGGAGGGTGTTTCTCCGCCCTTCTTTTTGGTTATTTGAAGGATAACTGAAAACTCTGTTATGTAGGGGAAGAGACTCCAAGCTGATAAATGGTCCTGTCTTAATGGGTTTTGGAGGTTAGCCCCAGGGAATTCCTACTTTTCCTTTTCTGTATCCTTCTTCCTCTCCTATGTAGGAGTGCATGGGCTTGAGAAAAATGAGATATAGACATAGCACAGGAAGGTCCAAGAAGAAGGGGCAGATTATTGAATATGCCCTTATACCTTTGTATATTGATACAAAATTAGTAGTTTATTTGGCTAAAGTGGTATTGACCATTGTTTATTGTGCAAAAATAAGATTGTATTGGATTACATCGGTATTGATCTTTGTATACTGATACAAAATTAAGATTATAGTTGGCCACAATGGTATTGACCCTTGCATATGGACGTAATATTAAGATTATATTGGGCTACATAGGCATTGATCTTGGTATATTGATACATAATTAAGAGTATATTTAACCACAATTGAATAGATCTTTGTATATTGATACAAATTTAAAGGTAACGCTTCCTAATGGTATCATACCTAGAGATACTTAAAAATAAAATGTGAAGCTCTGACCTCTTGATACCAACCGTCTAAAATGGTCTAGGATAGTTAAAACAAACTCCTAGTCATGCAAACATGTCACTTTGTTAGCTACTATGACAGTCTATCACAGATATTCTCTAAACTACCCAGTAATCAAGTTGCTAAGAGACAAGCAACATTTGCTTATCTAAATACAAGAGATGGATAGGGCATCTTCAAAAACCCCAAGAGATCTGCAGAATATGACATTCAAAGATGTTGTCTTAAATTAAGGTTTTTTTGATATCGAGACTTATCAGCTCCTGACAGCACCCCCTATTCTACTCCAAGTAGAAGATAAGCATCGAAGAACCTCCACTATAAGATGGTTGAATTAGTGGCAAGCCTATCTCTTGGCATGAAAAAACCCCTTGCACCAACTACAGACAGACTGCTGTCCAAAAAGGACAAAACTTGGTAGCAGGGAAGTCAACAGCCTAACTCTGCCAAGACAGGGTAGGTAAGTCCTTCATAATCCCTGCTCTACAACAAATGTCTGTCAGAGAAACAGGACCCAAAGGCTGAAGATTGATGCTGGAATGTATGGAGAGAAAATGGGAACTGTCCAGGCAGTCATTGGTATGTTCTTTCTTAGTTTTGGAAGCTTCTGGCCCTGCACTTCCTATATAAGCAAATATATTTATCCCTCTCAGTTCTCTGAGGTGGTTGAAGAATAGACAGCTAGAGTCTCATAGTTAAATTTTGAACTGTTTAGGAATCAAGAGGGTGTTATAGATCTAAGAAGATACTCTTAAAAGTGTGTTTCAAGTTAGTATGAATGTTGAGTCAGATATAGACCTTTAAACTCATGGAGATGGTTAGATAGTAGAATGTTAAAGTCAGGGGCCAAATATGTATAAACTGGACATTGGGAAGGTATACTGGGCCATTTAACTCTCATAAATGTGGCATATTTATATCTGTTGTTTTGTATAATACTTACTGTTATAAGAGAAGGAACCATCTGTTGGACTGAGAGGGGAAACTTCTGGGGGGAAGAGGGTGGAAGGGCAGGATAGGAAGGGGGAATAGGGAGGGATTTGTTACTGAGATGTAACTTGAAGAAAATAAAATAAAGTATTTAAAAAATAAAAAAAAGCATTATATTTTTCAATCACGATTTAGTCTACGTCATCATTCTTCAAGTATGTCAATTAATAAGTTTTTATTATTATTCATAAAATAAGAGCTAAGATAGACTATCATAACTTTGGTTTTAGCTAATTTTCTGAATTCGGTGTTAAAGAAATAAGAAATCTCAGAAAGCATAATTATAAGATGTAAGAAAATCAGGGCAAAGTGATTTTAATATTTTTGATAAAAAATTGTAATCCATAATGTATCCTTCAAAATTTAATTGTGATAAATGCTAAATCTGTCTGTTAATGTGTTCATGAATGACTTCAAAGATAAATTTTCTTAGTAGCTTGATGTTAAAGTTCAGCAGAATTTCATGGTTCTGGCTAGAAAAGGGTGTGCATAGCTTGTGGTTACAAACTAATAAGGAAGACATAGGGACTATAGAAAATAGAATTAGAAAGACTTTACAAAAGAATTTTTACTTTAGTGACAATAGATGTTAATTAAACTTGAAATGGTAAATAATACATTTTATTAAAACCTATATTTATTAATACCTAATAAACTATAACCTATAATCTATAAATACCTAATACCTAACAACACTTAAACAATCCTACTTAAACTCTTTTGAAAGGATTCTAAAATTTTCTAGTGCAAGTCCGTGAGGGCAACTTGGATTACTGTCTTCTATCCGCTGGCACACCTCCAACAGCAGTCAGCAAGTCTGGATCTGGCAAGTCACTGGTAGTCCTATTTCAGCTTAAGTTTGAGGCTTTCTCTTCAGGGTCCAGGCCCAGGTCGCTCACTGGCTCCTACAGCCAGCTTCAGTCAGCCTAGCCGCTGTTTGATCTGGCTGAACCCTCTCAGAGCAGTTGCTGCACCTTGTGTCATAGTCTTTGGCTTAGAGGCCTTGCTGGGCTTCTGTGAAGTTCGGAACTAATTCGTTTATCTGGGCCTAAGTCACACCCTCAGGTGACAGCGGTTACCCTCTTGCTTGTTTTCAAGGTCCTTGCCACAGCCTTGGAACTCCACTTACCTCCTTGTAACTTGTTCACTCACTTGTCCCCTGGAAAGATATCTTCAGTGCCCGGGTTTTCATGAACATCCTCTCAGTAGGTTCTAGGCCACGCCTTTTCTGCAAACTTTCTTGGGCTGACTTGTGTCAAGAGTCTCTCTCTCACATGCAGGAGCTTTGTCTCCTGTTTCCTCCGCTGCTCTCAGTCTCAGTTTACTTGCGGAGATTTCTGACAGCTGATTCTTATTGCTTCAGGGCTGGTGCAGCCAAAGGGCTGGCAGAAGGCATAGCTCCATCTCCAGTCTCCCATGAGCAAGCACTGCCCCCTCCTGGTTGCCCTTGGCCATGGCCCTCCACCAGGTGCACTCTCTCTCACCTTCTTTGCAGCCACACCCCTCAGCAAGGCATGATCCACAGGCTTATCATCTTGCCTCTGTCATTTTAAGAGAGGCAGTGTCAAGAGATAAGCTTGCCACTAATTCAACCATCTCACACTGGAGATTCTTCGATGCTCATCTTCTACTTGGAGTAGAATAGGGGTTGCTGTCAGGAGCTGACATGTCTCGATATCAAAAAATCTTAAGTTAAGAAAACATCTTTGAACGCCACATTCTGCAGATCTCTTGAGGTTTTTGAAGACACCCTATCTATCTCTTATATTCAGATAAGCAAATGTTGCTTGTCTCTTAGCAACTTGATTTCTGAGTAGCTTAGAAAATGACTGTGATAGACTGTCATAGTAACTAACAAATGACATGCTTGCATGACTATTAGTTTGCATTTCTTAAGGATCCTAAACAACTATAGACAGAATTCTGTTCATAAAGGACAAAACTTGGAAGCAGGTAAGTCGACAGCCTAGCTCTGCCAAGGCAGGGTAGGCAAGTCCTTCGTTATTCCTGCTCTACAATCAATGTCTGTCAGAAAAATGGGGCCAAAAGGCTGAAGATTGATACTAAAATGTATGGAGAGAAAATGGGAACTGTCCAGGCAGCCACTGGTATGTCATTTCTTAGTTTTGGAAGCTGCGGGCCCTGCACTTCCTATATAATCATATATATTTATCCCTCTCAGGTCTCTGAGGTGGTTGAAGAATAGATAGAGTCTCATAATTAAATTTTGAGTCGTTTAGGAATCAAGAGGGTGTTCTGGTTCTAAGAAGATGTTTTTAAAATTGTGATACAGGTTAGTATGAAAGCTGAGTTAGATATAGAACTTTAAACTTATGGAGATGGTTAGATAGTAGAATGTTAGTCAGGTGCCAAATACATATGGACTGGACATTGGGAATGTACGCTAAGCCATTTAACTCTCATAATTGTGGCCTATATATTTCTGTTGTTTTGTATTGTGTTTATTGTTATAAGAGAAAGAACCATTTGTTGGACTGAAAGGGGGAGCTGTTAGGGGAAAAAGATATACCTTAAACTTAAAAAAAAAGGTAGAGATGGGGGTTTTGAGGGGGAAGAGGGTGGAAGGGTGGGACAGGAGGGGGGAGTAGGGAGGGGATTGTGATTGAGATGTAACTTGAAGAAATAAAAAATAAATTATTTTAAAAAGAGAGAGAGGCAGTGTCCAAAAGTCTTTCCTCTCAGTTTTCTGGGCATTACCAATCCCATCTGTTTGTCCAAGACCATACACTGCTATGTGCCAGGCCAATCTGTACCCTAAAATCCCTCACTAATTCCCACCAGAAAACTAACTCCCATTACAGGAAATATCTGGAACAAATATGCTATAGAAACTTCAGGGCTTTTTGTCTACACTACTAAATAAAGTTGTTTCTAATTGAAAAGATCTTTAAAGGTAGAAATAAAATCATTTCTTTAAACCATAATTATACCATATGGTACAACTAATTTTACTGGCTCTTCTAAAAGTGAACAGTGTGCCACTAAAGCAACACTGATCAACAGCAATCAGCTTAATTAACAGTATCTACTTCAATGCCATGTTTTCTCTAATTAAAAAAATTAAAAAACCTGTTAATTCTTTGAGAAGTTAATGCAATGTATGTGTAATATATCCAAAGACACTTTTCCAAGTTTATCCAGATTCATCTTACATTCCTTTTCAAAGAAATTTATGTTCTCTCTGATCTGCAAAATAACGTTGTTTTAGGACCTGTTCTAGAGAAGAGGCCATACCATTGAAGAACACTGACACAGAAGACGTCTACAGAATTAAAAATATGTTTTTCATCTCAAATCTGACAAAGGCTTAGTATCTAGAATATACAAAAAAAACCTAAAAACTAAAAAAAATCAATAAATAAATAAATAAATAAATAAACCAACCAATTAAAACTTGGGGGAAGGAACTAAGTGAACTTCTCAGATTAAGTCCAATTCATCGAGAAATGTTTTTATATGTTCAATATTTTAATCGCTAGAAAAATTACAATTAAAGCTACTTTGGAGTTTCATCTTACACACATCACAATGGCGAAATTAAACATCAAAGAAATAAAAAGAAAAGAGCACCAAGTGTTAGCAAAAATGCTGGGAAAGGAGAGCACTTATTACTCTTCATAGAAATGAAACCTGGTTCAGTCACTCTTGAAATCACTGTTGTGCAGGTTCCTCAAAAAGACAGAAAGAGATTATTCACATAATCCAATAATAACATTCTTGGGGATAAGCCATATAATACAGAGATACTTGCTCATCATTTATGTTTATTGGTACTATATTTACAATATCCAGTATATGAAAACATTTAGAGGTTCATTATATGATAAAAGAATAATAAATATGGTGCAGTCACTCTGGAAATTAGTATTGTGGAGACTCCTAAAAAAGACAGAAAGCAATTATTCATATAATCCAGTAATAACATTTTAGAATAGAATGAAAATGAAAACACAATATACCCAAATGTATGAGACACAATGAAAGCAATTTTAAGAGACAAGTTCATATCTTTGAATATCTATATCAAAAACACTGGAGATATTTTATTTTCATTAATTTATTCATTTGATCATTTTACATCCCAATTGCAGCCCTACTCCCTCTTCTCCTCACAGTCCCACCCTCTTGCCCATTTCCCCAACCCTCTGGTGTACCAATCTGCCCTGGAACATCAAGTTAATTGGAACTAAGTTCTTCCTCTTCCACTGAGGCCAGACAAGGCAGCCCTGCTAGGAAAAAGAGATACATAGGCAGGTAGCAGAGTCCAAGCCCAAGACAACTCCACTCCAATTCTTAGGGAACCTGCATAAAAACCATGCTACCCTTCAGTTGCATATGTGTAGGGGTCCAAGGTCTTGTCCATACATACTCTTTGCTTGGTGGTTCAGTCTTTTTAGTCCCCCATGGACCCAGGTTGGTTGGCTCTATAGGTCTTCTTTTGGTATCCTTGACTTCTCCAGCTATCTCAGTCCTTCCCCTAACACTTCCAAAAAAATTCCTGAGTTCCACCTAATGTTTTATCTTATCTGATTGCAAGATTAAAAGAAGTAGGTGAAATTATATATATATATATATATATATATATATATATAT
>CAJQZJ010032058.1:5630544-5684162 GCA_907164525.1 Lophiomys imhausi | reverse complement strand
TATATATATATATATATATATATATATATATATATGTTTGTGTGTGTGTGTGTGTGTGTGTAAAATTTGAACAAAATTTTACAAGAACAATGAACATGAGTAATTTTTGCCACTCATAAATTGGTATATTTATATAGCAACATCAACATAACCATTCATTAGTAGAGTAATAATTAACCTTTACCTTCATTAAATGAAGTACTCTTGTTACTTTAATTCAAGTGATGGAGAGTACTAAAAACACTAATTGACAAGAAAATTAAAAATACGTATTTTAAAAAATATTTTATCCTTTGATCTATTTGTCTAAAATATTTAATGGGACACTGGAAAACACTTAAATTATAAAACCATGAAAATTAATTATGAATAAATCAAATAAACAAAATTTACAATGTGTATGTTTACTGAAACATTGCTACACAAACTTTCAGTAATTCTAGGTAAATGTAGTGTCATCTTGTATGAATAAAGTGATAAGTATTTAGAAAGTAACCTACCTTCCTCTGATGAAAACAAAGTGTGATTACACCAGATCAAAAAGCGTGAAATAAGAGCTAGAGAGATCGCTCAGTGGTTAAGAGCACTAGCTGTTCTTCCAGAGGACCCATGTTCAATTACCAGCAGCCACATGGCAGCTCTCAACTTTCTGTAACTCCTGATCCAGTGAATCTGAAACTGTCCCACCGACATACATGCATTCAAAACAGCAATGCAAATAAAATAAAAACAAGTAAATTATTTAAAACAAACAAAAACCATGGAATTGTGAATTAAAATAGTTTTTTTGTCACCTTTTCTATACTGTTTCTTACTTTTGATATAGTATCACTTGTGAAGCAGGTTAGTTTCAATCTCATGATCATCCTGCTGAGGCTGGGATTCTAGACATTCCCTATTTTAATTAGTTTATCTTAGTTTTCTAGCCACAAAACTAAAAGAGATATATTGGTTCATATTAGGTACAGAGGACATGAAGACATTTTTGATGTTTTATAAAGTTTTCATTTTATAAATGAAAGTTTACAATTATAAATTTATAAAATTTTGTTTTAATGAAATTATTGTTTGAAAAATGTATTAAAAATATTTTTCTTGCCGGGCGGTGGTGGCGCACGCCTTTAATCCCAGCACTTGGGAGGCAGAGGCAGGCGGATCTTTGCGAGTTCGAGGCCAGCCTGGTCTACAAAGCGAGTCCAGGACAGCCAGAGCTGTTAAACAGAGAAACCCTGTCTCGAAAAACCAAAAAAAAAGAAATATTTTTCTTACACTGATCATGTTTCTTTACCCTCCTCCAACTCCTCCAAGCTCCTCAACATCTTCTCATCTACCAAATTCTTTTCCTTTCTCTCTCTAGAAAATAAACAAACAAAAAAAGCAGGAATTTAAAAATGAAAGAAAAATGACAAAAAGAAAGCACAAGAAACACACACACATTCACACACATGCACTAACAATGAGTGAAATAGAAGACCATGAATTTTAAGAAGAATCAGGTTGGATATATGAGAGGGGTTGCAGGGAAGAATGGTAAGGGAGAAATGTAATTATATTGTAATCTCAAAATAAAGTTTAAAAATCCATGAAGCTCACTAGCCATAGAACACAAGGACCATTAATCACTTCCTTTCATTATGAAACACCACTATAAGTATTGTTTTTATTTCAATTGATGACTGGAATGAGATGAAAGCTGTTCCGAATTTTCTAGATCACTCTCAACTCTCACAGACTGGTTCAACTCAACTGTTCTGGACTAAACTCTGGAAGCTGACTGATTCAAACCGATTTTTCTTAGTTTCTGACTGAATTGTTCTCCCTAGCACCAAACTAATTCTGGCAATATATTTTAATCTTCTGGTTCCCTCTCATTCACTGTCTTGTTCTGTCTTCACCTATGATTAGCTTGTTCTCTCCACAATCTGTCTCACTAAGATAGCCTGATAAGAAACTCTTGTTAAAAATCTTTTCTCTCTCCTTGTACTACTCTTAATTAGCCTCTCTTTCATCTCCTATTTTCCTGAGAGTTGGGCATATCCTATCTATGACTCATTCTGTCAAATCTTTCTTTGATTTGTCACTTTATCTGTTCCTCGATTAGATGTAATTTTCAAACATGGCTGCTTCCATCTATAAACTAACCTTACCTTCATTGTCTAGGATTAAAGATGTTTATTAACAGTGTGTCAGTATTCCAGTTATATCATACTGTAATCCAGAGTGTGTCTGCATTGCAGTTGGATCACATAGACCTAGAAGGTCTTTGGATGTGATCCCATTCCAGAGAATATATGTTGCTGGATTAAAATTCCTCTACAGACCACTAAGAAGAGAAAGTTAAATCACATGGTTCAATCTTGTAGTCTCAACACTCAGAGGAAAGGGGTAAGACAGGAGATTGTTAGGTCCAGGCTAGCACAAACTACATGGTGACCATGTTCTCAAGAAAATGATATTTAAAATGACAAGTATAAGGAGAAAAGGCTGATATTCAAATTGATTCATGTCTCACATATGCATTTGTTATAAATCACTCATGGAAAAAAAGTAATTTTAATAACCACTATAGAGCTGCCATTTCATGTAAGTGAATTCTACATGGATAGAAATTTAATCAACTATAGTTGATTAAAGAAAACACAGAAATCATTTGTACTAAGCATGCAGATACTTTTGCTAACATTCCTTATGATAGAGTATAAGAATAATTTATACAACATTGGCAATGTATTTGTACAATATGTGCATTTTATAACATAGGTGCAACATAGTGGACTTTATTTGAAGTAAAGAGTAGGAGATATATTTATATGCAAATGCAGCACAGATTTTATTAAATGATTTAACATTTGCACAATGTATATCCATATGTAATGCTAGAAGCCCTCTATTACAGATGCTTAGAGAAGACTACTTTTATTTTGTCTTGATATCTGATCTATTTTTTCAAATTTGCTTTTCCTTAATATTGCTCAATTGAAACTGTGACTTCAGTATGATCTGGCTGAAATACAGATATGCCTTTAGTACATATCTTTAATCCAAAGTGATTATGTTTCATTTAGGAGCAAAGTGATGAGCCAGAGAAACATTTAACATAGATAGGATATGCCAAACTCTCATGAGGACTGAGGGGAGAGACTACTTAAGAATAATGCGAAGAAAGAGAGGAGAGTTGAGTTCCTGAAGGCAATACAGTAGAGTTCAGGAATACAGGAGAGTTTTGTGCAATTAAGTTCAATGACGTTTAGTTCAGTTTAGTTTGTGCTGTTCCATTCAGTTCTGTGCAGTTCATGCAATCAGTACAATCAGTCACTGCCGTTCAGTTCAGGGAATTCAGAGGCAGTTTTTCCAAGCTGAGCAATTCAGTCAGAAGCTGAAGACAAACCAACTTGAATCAGTTAGCTAAGAGAGGAGGTTGTGCAAGAACAGCTGAGTTGAACCAGCCAGCCAGAGTTCAGAAAGAACTAGGAAACGTGAATTTATTCAGCAGTAAGTCTCAGAGGCTGAAAACATTCTAGGCCTAGTTTAGCAGATAGAGTAGAAGCCTTCAAGGTCTGTGTATACAGAAGATTGGATTGTATAGACCTGAGAATCTTCTAGGTCTATGCCTAGATATAGTTAGATAGAAGTGTTCTGGGCTCAACACAAGCCATGTAATCGTACAGCTTGGAGATATATTTCACTGTATCCACTCATTAGAAGAACTGAAAATATCTTTTACAACTGAATCTCTAACTTCACTAGATTTACAAGGATTCCAGGCTTTATTTTCAATGATGGAGTGAACATTTGTAGTCCATTATATGCAATGGTGTCATGGATAAAAAGAAATCTTGATTATACTTTTCACAAAATATGTGTGTGTGTGTGTGTGTATATATATATATATATATATGATATAGAGAGAATATAGATAATTAGATGGATTATAGATTTGTTGATAGATTTTCATACATAAACACAGAGAACTTAGAACTTCATCTTGAAAGATACACAGATATCTAACCCAGTTTTTTAATCTTTCAATTCATATCATTACAATATTATTCTTTTTATGTCATTTTTTCTCAATTGTTTTATGCTTGTGATCTAAAGGTTTAATTACATGTTGTTGGGTTTTTAGGGTTTATTTTATAATATTTTCATACAAAATTGAATATTTTGCATCTTGCTTCAGAAGTTTGCTAAGTGTCTTTAATAATTTTTGATCATTTAATTATAAAATCATGTCAGTTGTAGTGTAGTATAGTCATTCTTTTTTAAATACGATTTTACTTCCTAGTTTAATGATATATTTGTGGGACTTAAATATAAATAATGATAAACAGAGACTTGTTTTTTTATGATCTCAAGAGAACATATTAAATATTTCAAAAATATTGCTTGGTGTAGATGACAAATAATGTTTTTATTTACACTCTTTATTGAATGTGTATTATTTCCTTACAAAGCACTTTCATATTAAAAATTACTTTCAGCATCATGCAGTACTTGTTTTATACAGACATGTTTTCTCCAATTCTAAAAGAAAATAGAATCAGATCATAGGAATCATTCTGATATCTTAAAACTTATCTAATTAAGGTTCCTAAAGTGTTGTGTAGATTGTCGATTGGAGCTATGAATAACGTTGATGTATTAAGATAGTCTAGCTTATTTCTTTTCTCCTTATATTTAGGTTCTGCTTATTTGGAGACCAGAACTGATTGACAGGTGTGCAAGTATGCTTACAAATGCTCAGTTCTTTGTAGAATAGGTTTTGCAACACAGGAGGTATGACTATGCAAACACTTGCAGATGGCTATGTAAATGAAATGCAGTTGTTCTGCTAAAGGTTGACATAGTGATGCATTCAATTAATTTTAAACATATGAATGCTTTACTAGGAAAAATGCATTAAGAAATATTTTGCAGACCTTTAATCCATTACAGAATTCTTCTTACCTGTTGTTTGCCCTAATAGGTGTTCTAAAATCTTGGCAGAACATTTTATAGTTGAAGGATTTCAATCTCAGAGAATATTACATGGCAGATGGCAATGTAAAGGAGCTACACAACTATCCCAGTGCTATGTTTCTGTAGCCATCTGCTGGGTATTCATTCCCCTGGGCTTCTCAGTTTCTAGAGGATGGAAAGTATGCACACAAATTCAAAGTTTTTGAGAGTACAACATAAAGGATACATATATATATATATATATAATTTTTCTAATCTTAAATAATTTCACAAGACTTTTTGCTGAGTATTTTAAATAAACACATCTTAAGTCCTTTTTTCCTGTGTTATCTTAAAAAACAAAACTCAACAATACTTAATTTTATTCAAATTAATTTTCCTGTTATTTGTTTGAAGTAATGTTGAGTAAGTGGTTCTTACAAATGGATATATTATTATACATATTTAGCAAATGAATCTGTTTATATAATACAGTAATGAAAATATCCACAAAAATTAAGACTCAAACTGCCAGAACTAAATTATTATTCCTTGATTTTATTTATTAAAATTATATTTAATTTATTTCATTCTCATATATGCTTTTTAGAACTATTCAAATTTAGTTATTAATTATTCTTAGGACTTTTACTTTCACTAATGTGAGAAATAACATTTAGATATACAAACACTAGAAAATAAAAAAAATTCTTAATGAATGCTGTATTTTATATTAGAGTGATGTTAAAAACATCTGTGCTGATTTTGAACCTGTAGAAACTATCATTTATGATAACTGAATTTGGGATTTTGTATATATATATATTCCCTTTACTCTCTGGAAATTGCTAATACTAATGTAATAAAAATATATTATATAAATTATATAAATGCTTTAAAGTTACATTTTACTATTATATCAATAAAACATAACTGGTTTCTGTGTTATATGAACTATTTTGAGAGAGGTAAGTCATCATTGACAAACATCCATAACAACTAAAGTCTGAAGACAAGAGAGCCTGTTCTTTATGAAATTTATGTTAGTATCTGATGTCCACTATTTTGGTCAATTAAGTTGCCCATGGAATCAATTGAGTTTTGGGAATTAGCTACATGTAGACTTTTTAAAAATATGAACACTTACAATGAATTATATAAAGATATATAATTTATTTTTTAAAGTATTCTGATCCTCTCTGGACAAAGTTTAATCATCCTGTATGAGAAATTTTAAATTTCAGTATTTTGTGCTAAAATTTTGTCATGTAGATTATTGGTAAAGTGTCATGGGCTATGTAAGAAAATTGAGAAGCTAAGACTTGAAGAGGAATTACACCCCATCTATACTTCAGACCTAAGTATGCATAATCCCATGTCTTGCAAGTATCCCTATCTTATCAGGCTCATTCCCTGGCTTTGAAAGAGGGAGAGGGACAAACAACTGTCATCCAAGGGTATTATAACCTTAGTGCTCTTAATAACAGCTAGACAGTAAGCTATTTGAAACAGAGGTTAGTTATGATCCCAGTGGGAAAGAGAAGCTAGAAACTCACCCACGGAGGAATGCTGTTCTGTCTGAGATATTGAATAACCATTTTAGCAGTATTTCTCCAATTAGTTTGTGATGAATATTTGTAACTTGAAGAAATAAAAAATAAAGGAAAAAAAAAGAATATTTGTAAACTCCAAATTTGGAGATTTTATCTTTCTACTATTATTTATTCTTTTACTTAGAAATATCACCTATGAGAAAACACTACACAATCTGGGACTCCAGCAGATTTGTTAAATGCAGCTTCCGGTCAATTTCTGAAATTTTGCTATTTGTTTATAATCTTGGAGTAACTATTATTATTATTATTATTATTATTATTATTATTATTATTATCACTTTGCTGCTCCAGTTGTCTCTGTTGAATTTTTGAACACTTAATTTGTTGAAAATTTTCTATTTATATGCAGTCTGTCTCTATCTGCTACTTGTTACCTACTTTTTTCACCTTTTCCTTAAGATACACTTAACTCATTGTGTCAAAATAAGCAAAGCTGTTAGACATCATTCTGTGGATAGTATAAAACAAAGTTCTTCATATCTAGGGCAATTTTTGGATAGAAAATCATCTTGCTCACTGAAGCCCTTGGAATGTTTTCACCAATTTACTTTATAGGATACCTTTTAGGAAAAAAAACCTACATATTAACCACTGGGGCCAACAATATTTTCATGATCTTTGTTAAAATTTTGTTTTGTTTAGTAACCTGGAGATACTAAAATAAATTTGTCCTAATATTGTGCTGTCTGTTTTTGTAACATATTGCTATTTGCAGAAATATTCATGTCTATAACCCTATGTTTTGAACTGATTTGGAAGAAATACATTAATAAATTCATAACATTTCATTCAGTTTCTATTTGAAGACAAAAATCAATCATGACTTAAAACTAGTATCTTTGAACTCAGATGTGAATATCCTAAAGAGTCACATGATGCAATCAAGAAGAAAAAGATTGGAGGGGGGCCAAGATGGCGGTGACCCGCACTGACGTATTTTGAACATGGGAGAAACGAGCCATAAAAAGCACAGAATTTTTGGACACTGTGCAAAAACCGGAGGGGCTAGACCCTCCAGGAACACTAACAGCTCCCAAGGGACTGTTAAAAGTCCCAGGGCAAGGCTCTCCCCCCATCTCTCTCAGACACGGAAGCCACTAAATCTGGGACTCGGGAACTCCCATTTGGAGAGGCACCTGGTAAGATCGACCCCAATACACAGCACGCAGAATCAGAGTCCACATGGCGATCACTCACTAGCCTACTAGGCTCCCCACATTTCAGGAGGACCTTATAGCTATTTAGGAAACTTTGCTGGCTAGTTGAACTCTTAGCAAGGCAGAAACAGAGTGCATGGCGGGTGGTCCACAGCCGCTTGAGCCACGGAGGACCCGAGTGAGCGGGAAGCCGGCAGACAGGGCAGAAGCACCAAGCCCGCAGCAAAACAGCCAGGGAGGGAAGCCGGCTCAGGCGGGCGGGGCTGAAGCTCCCTGCACCCGCAGCAAAGCAGCCAGGGAGGGAAGCCACCACAGGCGGGCGGGGCTGAAGCTCCAAGCTCCCGCGGCAGAACAGCCATGGCAGGAAGCCTGAACAGGCGGGCTGGATTGAGGCTCCATGCGCCCGCGGCGGCTAAGAAGCTGGGGCAGGAAGGCGGCACAGGTGGGCGGGGCTGAGGGGCCACGCCTGCGGCAGAGGAGCCTAGTGGGAAACCAGAAGCCAAGGGACCATAGCTGTATTCTGGAAAACCCAGACATATTAGGTGTGGAGCCGGGCCCTGTCAGTCTCCATGATGACAACCAAAGCCCACCGAATCTGTGCCTGGGCAAAAAGATCCATACCATAACCATTACAGGCTGATCACTCAGTGTGCAACACAGAGAAGTCTGAATTGGGAGCAGTGAAACAATCCCGAATCATTACTCACTACCTGGGAATAGGCTGCACCAGCTCACAGCGATTCAGGCTATTAGAACCACAGTGACCCTGAGATCCCCCTGTAAGCAACGACAGATAGCCAAGCAATTCGACTCCTACACCAAAGCATCCCCTGTGGATCCAAGCCCAGAAAACGACGAAAACAGACAGCTAAACACATCCATATGGCCAAAGTCCAAGAAAAAATAGAAATCAAGGAAACATCACTCCAACAATGCAGAATTATCCTAGCTCATCCAATTCGGATGACCTCACACCAACAGAAACACATGAAAATGATGACAATTCTGCATTATGGAAAGTGACAGAGTCCCTTCAAGAAGAACTTAAATCTATGAAGGTATTCAAAGAAGCCACAATTTTACAAGTCAAAACAACAAACAACACCATTAAAGAGCTCCAAGCCAAGGTGACCCAGCTTGAAAAGGAAAAGGACAAAGCAATGAAAGATTTCCAGACAACAATAACCAAACTGGAGAAGGAAATGTACAGAACGAACAATACCATACAAGAATGAAAATAGATAGAAACAATAAAGAAAACACAGTCAGAGTTAAAGAGGAAGTGGAGAATCAAGGGAAGAGAACAGGAACTACGGATGTGAGTATCAAAAATAGGATGCAAGAGATGGAAGACAGGATGTCAGGCATGGAAGATTCGATGGAAGAAATCAGTACAACATCCAAAGAAAATGAGAAAGCTAAAAAAATCGCTTACCCACAACATCCAAGAAATCAAGTACTCAATGAAAAGACGGAACCTAAGAATTATAGGCAGAGAGGAAAGAGAAGACTCCCGACTCCAAGGTCCAGGAAATATCTTCAAAAAAATCATAGAGAAAAAACTTCCAAAACCTGAAAAAAGAGATGCCAATAAAAATCCAAGAGGCTTACAGAACCCCGAACATATTAGATCAGAAAAGAAACTCCTCTCGCCACATAATAATTGAAACACCAAATGTACAGAACAAAGAAAGAATATTAAAAGCTGTAAGAGAAAAAAGGTCAAGTCACATACAATGGCAGACCCATCAGAATTAAACCTGACTTCTCCTCAGAAACTTTAAAATCTAGAAGGGCCTGGACAGATATCCTACAAGTCCTGAGAGAACATAGGTGCCCAACCAGACTACTATACCCAGCAAAACTCCCTATCAACATAGACAGAGAAAACAAGATATTCCATGACAAAATCAAATTTAAACAATATCTACCCACAAACCCAGCCCTACAGAAAATCCTAGAAGGAAAATTCCAACCCAGAGAAGAAAACTTCACCCAAGAAAACAAAGGGAATAGAAAACCCCTCAGCAACAAAACCAAAAGTGGCACAGGACCATCACCTATACCAAACTAATGGGAAATAACAACCCCAGGTCACTAATATCCATCAACATCAATGGACTCAACTCCCCAATAAAAAGACACAGGTTTACAGAGTGGATCCGCAAGCAAGACCTGTCCTTTTGCTGCATACAAGAAACACATCTCACTACCAAAGATAGACACTACCTCAGAGTAAAGGGCTGGGAAAAGGTTTTCCAAGCAAATGGACCCAGGAAGCAAGCTGGAGTAGCCATCCTAATATCAAACAAAACAGACTTCCAAATGAAAAAAGACAAAGAAGGGCATTATATACTCATTAAAGGGAATATTCATCAATAGGAAATCTCAATACTGAACATCTATTCCCCAAATACAAAGGCACCTATATTTGTAAAAGAAACACTTCTAAAACTTAAATCGCATGTCGATCACAACACATTAGTAGTGGGAGACTTCAACACCCCACTCACAACAATGGACAGATCATCAAGACTGAGGCCAAACAGAGAAATATTGAGTCTAACAGAGATCATGAAACAAACGGACCTAACAGATATCTACAAAACCTTTCACCCAAACACAAAGGAATACACCTTTTTCTCAGCACCTCACGGAACCTTCTCCAAAATCGACCACATAGACGGACACAAAGATAGTCTCAATAGATACAAGAAAATTGAAATAACCCCTTGTATCTTATCAGACCACCACGGAAAAAAGCTGGTCTTAAACAGGAAAAGAATCAACAGAAAGCCTACACACACATGGAAATTGAACACCTCCTTACTGGATGACCACTGGGTCAAGGAAGAAATAAAGAAGGAAATCAAAGACTTCTTAAAAACCAACGACAATGAAGGCACAACATACCCAAACCTATGGGATACTAAGAAAGCTGTGCTACGACAAAAGTTCATGTCACTAAGTGCTTTCAAAAAGTAAATTGTGACAGCTCATATTAGTGAATTAACAGCTAAGCTGGGTGAATTGGAAAAAAAAAGAAGCAAACACTCCCAAGAGGAGCAGAAGGCAGGAAATCATAAAACTTAGGGCTGAAATCAACAATTTAGAATCAAAAAGAACAGTACAAAGAATCAATGAAACCAAGAGTTGGTTCTTCGAGAAAATCAACAAAATAGACAGACCCCTAGCCAAATTAACTAAAAGACAAAGAGAAAGAACCCAAATCAATAAAATCAGATATGAAAAAGGGAGAAATAACAACAGACATTGAGGAGTTCCAGAAAATATTAGGGTTCTACTTTAAAAATCTATATTCCACCAAATTTGAAAACCAAAGTGAAATGGACAATTTCCTCAATAGATTCCACTTACCAAAACGAAATCAAAATCATATTAACAGCTTAAACAGCCCAATAACCCCTAAGGAAATAGAAACAGTCATTAATAATCTCCCAACCAAAAAAAGCCCAGGGCAAGATGGCTTTAGCACGGAATTCTACTGGACCTTCAAAGAGGAACTAACACCATTACTCTTCAAACTCTTCCACCACATAAAAGCAGAAAGAACACTGCCAAACTCATTCTATAAGGCCACTGTCACTCTGATTCCTAAACCACACAAAGTCCCAACAAAGAAAGAGAACTTCAGACCAATCTCCCTCATGAACATAGATGCAAAAATACTTAATAAAATGCTAGCAAACCAAATTCAAGAACACATCAAAAGTATCATACACAATGATCAAGTAGGCTTCATCCCAGGAATGCAGGGATGGATCAATATACGAAAGTCTATCAATGTAATTCACCATATAAACAAGATGAAAGAAAAAAAAACACATGATAATCTTACTAGATGCAGAAATAGCATTTGGCAAAATCCAACACCCCTTCATGCTAAAAGTTCTGGAGAGAACGGGCATACAAGTACCATACCTAGAAATAATAAAGGCAATATACAGCAAGCCAGTTGATAACATCAAATTAAATGGAGAGAAGCTAGAAGAATTTCCTCTAAACTCAGGGACAAGCAAGGATGTCCACTCTCACCATATCTCTTCAATATAGTACTTGAAGTCCTTGCTAGAGCAATAAGACAACTAAAGGAGATCAAAGGGATAAATATTGGAAACGAAGAAGTCAAATTATCGCTATTTTCAGATGATATGTTAATATACATAAGCAACCCCAAAAACTCCACCAAAGAACTCTTACAGCTGATAAACAAATTCAGCAACGTGGCTGGATACAAAATTAACTCAAAGAAATCAGAAGCCCTACTTTATACAACAAAAAAATGTACCGAGAAAGAAATAAGGGAAACAACCCCCTTCACAATAGCCACAAACAATACAAAATACCTGAGGGTAACTCTAACCAAGCAAGTAAAGGACCTATACAACAAGAACTTCAAGCCCCTGAAGAAAGAAATGAAAGAGGCCTTTAGAAGATGGAAAGATCTCCCATTCTCATGGATAGGTAGGATCAACATAATAAAATGGCTATCCTACCAAAAGCAATATATAGATTCAATGCAATTACTATCAAAATACCAACACAATTCTTTATAGACCTGGAAAGAGTTATTCTCAACTTCATATGGAACAACAAAAATCCCAGAATAGCTAAATCAATCCTGTAAAATAAAAAAGCATCTGGAGGTATCACCATCCCAGATTTCAAGCTGTACTACAGAGCAATAGTAATAAAAACAGCATGGTACTGGTATAGAAACAGACCAGTGGATCAATGGAATCGAATTGACGACCTAAACATGGACCATCACACCTATGGCCAACTAATCTTTGACAAAGAAGACAAAATGGCACAATGGAAGAAGGACAACATCTTCAACAAATGGTGCTGGTCCAACTGGATGTCCACTTGCAAAAGATTGAAATTAGACTCATACCTATCACCTTGTACAAAACTTAAATCCAAGTGGATCAATGACCTTAACATAAGGCCGGCCACACTAAATAAAAGTAGGAGAAACCCGAGAACTCATTGGCTCAGGTGACAACTTCCTGAATAGAACACCAACAGCTCAGGACCTGAGATCAACAATCAATAAATGGGACCTCATGAAACTGAAAAGCTTCTGTAAGGCAAAAGACACTGTCATTCAAACAAAACTGCAACCAACAAACTGGGAGAAAATCTTCACCAACCCCACATCTGATAGAGGGCTATTATCTAAAATCTACAAAGAGCTCAAGAAACTAAATGCCAAGAAACCAAATAATCCAATCAAAAAATGGGAGACGGAACTAAATAGAGAATTCACAAAGGAGGAATCCCTAATGGCCGAGAGACACCTGAAGAAATGCTCAACATCCTTAATCATCAGAGAAATGCAACTCAAGATGACTGTGGGATTCCACCTCACACCTGTAAGAATGGCTAAGATCAAAAGCTCAAATGACAGCACATGCTGGCGAGGGTGTGGAGAAAGGGGAACCCTTCTCCATTGCTGGTGGGAGTGCAGGCTTGTGCAACCACTATGGAGGTCAGTCTGTCGATATCTTAGAAATCTTGGAATAACTTTGCCTGAGGACCCAGCCATACCACTTCTGGGTATACACCCAAAGGACTCCTCACAGAGTCATAGGGAAGTCTCCTTATCTATGTTCATAACAGCCTTATTTGTAATAGCTAGAAATTGGAAACAACACAGATGTCCCTCAACAGAAGAATGGTTAAAAAACTGTCATACATCTATACAATGGAATATTACTCAGCTATCAGAAACAATGAAATCATGCAATTTGCAACCAAATGGATGGAACTAGAGAAGCTCATCCTGAGTGAGCTAACACAGACTCAGAAGGATGCACATGGCATCTATTCACTTATAGTAGGATTTTAGCTATATCGTACAGGATATCTGTACTACAACCAACACACCAAAAGGAACATGGACATAGACTTTTTTTTTCTTTCTTCTTTTTCTTTTCCCTCTCTTTTTTGTTGTTGTTCTTTGTTTTTGTGGGTTTGTGTGTTTGTTGGTCTTTTTTTTAGTTTCACCCCCATAGCAAGGTGACACCTTTCACTGGTGGTACTGCCTTGTAGGCCCCGGTGTATGAAGAGGCCCTTGGCCCTCATATGACTCCTGACCTGTGGTGAGGGACTGTTACGCAGGGACACTCCACCCCAGAGGAACAAGACGGAAGGGTTAGGAGGTTGAAGATAGGAGGGTGGGGCTGGGAAGCAGGAAAAGAGGACAATATGATAGGGATGTAACCTGAAGCAACAAACAAATAAATTTATTAATTAAAAAAGCAGGTAACAATGTTAAAACACTGTAAATAAATTAAAGGTTACAGCCGTTCAACCTCGTTTTATAAACTGCCAAGAATCGAAAAAACTTAGAGCTAAGTTAGAATACATGAAAAATGTGGCGTTAACCCAATGCCTTTAACTTCAGCAGAGACGGGAGGAGCACTATAGAGTTAGTGGTCTTATAAATTCTAGAGTTACACGGAACAGGGTGGTGAGGGTACACACCCTTAATCCCACCATTCAAGAAGATTACACCCTTAATCCCAACACACTTGAGACAGAAACAGGCAGATCTCAGAGCTCAAGGTCAGCCTGATACAAAACAAACTCTAAATAAAGAAAAACTTCGATCCAGGAGTGGTGGAAAACATCTTTAATCCCTTCAGGTGGGAACCACAGGTCTTTGATCCCAATAATTAGAATGCAGAGACACACACATAGGATTTGGAAGGACCTAAGTTTAAAAGCTACTTACAAAAGGCCTACTCAATACAAACAAATTGTCCTTTGAGATCTCAAAATATATACCCTAAAGCTGGTTTAGCTCCAAAATAACAAAATAACTTCTTCTTTAACCCAGATTGAAAGATAATATTTTATATATTGTCAAAAAACCAAATTTGCTTCAGGAGAAATATTACCTAACCCCTCCCCCCCAAAAAAAGAAAGTAACTGTCCCAGAGTTAGGATTAGGGCAGGGCTCTGTTCTTATCTTTCCAGGAGATTCAAAGCATCTATTCAAGGAACCCAGGGACAACTGGATAACGGAAACCTCAGCAGAAAACAGAATCAGACACCAAAGAATACGAGTGACCCAGATGATCCAGCCTTACAGACTCCCTCAATAGCTGTTTCCATCAAAAGTCTACAACCACAACAACTCAAAATCGTTAAGACTGTTCAGCTCTACACACTGCCCCAGCCAGAATTTCAGTAAAGCCTGGATGTAACCGATCTTTTAACTTATTATTTAACACTTATTTATTTATTACTAAATTCACTTATAACAAACACCAACAATTTCTTAACTATTAATCCTATAAATATCCTACAACCCCTTTAACCTATCCACTAAACCTATTGATAATTATAACAACTACTTTCATAACATTTTAGAATGATACAGTCTCTGGCGCAGGTCCTCAGTCGTCAGGAATACAGTCTTTGTTGTAGATTTTTTTAACACACTTAGCAGTCCTTTTTCTGGATCTCTCAGATGCAGGTTCGTCAGGGTAGTTGGTTATTGCAGTCTCACCTTAAATAAGGCTTCATGCTTTCTTCTCTGTGGGAGACCCCAGCCGTCTGCAGGCCAACTTACTTCTTTTGAATCAGGAACTCAGCTGCTCTGCTCAGTCCTTAAAGCCAGGCACCGTTTCCTTTATGCCACTGTTTGGACAGATCAAACCCCTCTAGGCAAAAGCTGAGCCACAGGGTCCTGTCCCTGGCCTTTTGGTATCTTGCTCAGGCTTTCTTTGCTCACCGGCTTCTTTCTGCTTCAGGGAGAGAGCTGGCCATCAATGGCCAGCCATATTTTCAGCAGGACTCTTGGAGCTCTCTAGCATTGGGGGCCTCTTCTCCTCTGGGCTCCATGCACTGTCCTTAAATAGGAGGAACTCTGTTTCAGCTTAATTTGGGCTCCACCCACTTAGCAGCTGAAAACAATGTCAGGCCAGATACTTTGTTTCTTCAAGTCTATTGAGTCTTTCCTGTTTTTGCTGACTTCATGCTGATAATGCTCTTCAGGCCCCGAATTAAGAGACAGTATCAGAAACTCCTATATATTTTCTAAATCTAATTTATCTAATCCCTACACCTGGAATATCAGCTTCTGTCTACAAACTCCTTAGGACATCTAAACAGCTGAGCACAGAAGGACTAAACATAAAAGGATTGTACTAACATTTTTAACCATTTTTCCATTCTGGTTCGGTCCCCAAACAGGTTTACTACAACCCAAATCAGCAGGAAGTCATTTTAAGAGAGCGACGTACCATGCCCAGAGGGTGGGGAGGGTGTTTCTCCCCCCCCACCCTTTTGGTTATTTGAAGGATAACTGAAAACTCTGTTATTTAGGGGAAGAGAGTACTAGCTGTTAATTGGTCTTGTTAAATGGGTTTTGGAGGTTAGACCCAAGGACTTCCTTCTTTTCCTTTTCTGTATCCTTCTTTCTCTCCTATGTAGGAGTGCACAGACTTGAGAAAAATGAGACATAGACATAGTACGGGAAGGACCAAGAAGAAGGGACAGATTATTGAATATTCCCTTATACCTTTGTACATTGATACAAAATTAGTACTATATTTGGCTAAAGTGATATTGACCATTGTTTATTGTTGTAAATTAAGATTGTATTGGACTGCATCGGTATTGATCTTGTATATTGATACAAAATTAAGATTATTGTTGGCCACAATGGTATTGACTCTGGTATATTGACGTAATATTAAGATTGTATTGGGCTACATAGGCATTGATCTTTCTATATTGATACAAAATTAAGAGTATATTTATCCACATTGAATAGATCTTTGTATATTGATACAAAATTAAAGGTAACGCTTCCTAATGGTATTGTACCTAGAGATACTTAAAAATGAAATGTGAAGCTCTGGCCTCTTGATACCAACCATCTTAAACTGTTTAGGATCATTAAGATAAAAAAACTCCTAGTCATGTAAGCATGCCACTTTGTTAGCTACTATGACAGTCTATCACAGATATTCTCTAAGCTACTCAGAAATCAAGTTGTTAAGAGACAAGCAACATTTGCTTATCTAAATACAAGAGATAGATAGAGCATCTTCAAAAACCCCAAGAGATCTTCAGAACATAACATTCAAAGATGTTGTCTTAAATTAAGATTTTTTTTTGATATTGAGACGTATCAGCTCCTGACAGCACCCCCTATTCTACTCCAAGTAGAAGATAGGCATAGAAGAATCTCCAGTGTGAGATGGTTGAATTAGTGGCAAGACTATCTCTTGGCATGAATAAACTCCTTGCTTCAACTGCAGACTGCTGTCCAAAAAGGACAAAATTTGGTAGCAGGGAAGTCGACAGCCTAGCTCTGCCAAGACAGGGTAGGTAAGTCCTTCATAATTCCTGCTCTACAATAAATGTCTGTCAGAGAAACAGGACCAAAAGCTGAAGACTGATGCTGGAATGTATGGAGAGAAAATGAGAACTGTCCAGGCAGTCACTGGTATATCATTTTTTAGTTTTGGAAGCTGCAGGCCCTGCACTTCCTATATAATCAGATATATTTATCCCTCTCAGGTCTCTGAGGTGGTTGAAGAATAGACAGCTAGAGTCTCATAGTTAAATTTTGAGTTGTTTAGGAATCAAGAGGGCGTTCTAGATCTAAGAAGATGTTTTTAATAGTGATGCAAGTTAGTATGAAATCTGAGTCAGTTATAGAACTTTAAACTCATGGAGATGGTTAGATGGTAGAATGTTAAAGTCAGATACCAAATGCATATGGACTGGACATTGGGAATGTACGCTAAGACATATAACCCTCAGGGGCCAAATATATATGAACTAGACATTGGGAATGTATACTGGGCCATTTAACTCTCATAAATGTGGCATATTTTTTTCTGTTGTTTTGTATGGTATTTACTGTTATAAGAGAAGGAACCATTCGTTGGACTGAAAATGGAAGCTGTGGGGGGAAGAGGGTGGAAGGGTGGGACAGGAAGGGGGAATAGGGAAGGGATTGTGACTGAGATGTAACTTGAAGAAATAAAAAAATAAAATATTAAAAAAAAAAGAAAAAGATTGTTTTCTCGTACATGTTTTAGAAATGTACTCAATGTTTTTCTGGAGCTTGAACATTATCTTATCTTATAGACTTTCAAATTTAACCACATGATTTGAAAAGACTTTTTACACATTAACAAACACATGTTCACACACACATATACACACAAACACTCACATACATACATACATACATACATACATACATACACATACTCACACAGACACACACACATGCATTCATACAGACATACACATACACACATGCACATGCACACATAAAAACATACACACACATACAAACATACAGACACATGTATACACACACACACAAACCTAGAGTGACTTATTTAGTTCTTCTGCTAGAGAATTAGAGAAGCAGAACAAGCTATTAGTAATACTTAGTCTTAGTTGTCTCACTTAAATTTACAGCTAAGTAAATGTATATTTAAAATAGTTTCACAGAGATGAATATATTCATATGGAAGTAAAAAAAAAAACACTTTAGAAGGGAAATTAAACAAGAACATACAAGATAATTAATACAATTTAATTTTTTCTTTTCTTATTTATTTGGAGTATATTTCAGTTTAATCTTTTTTAGAAGTCTCCATTTATGTTTTATCTACCCAAACTCTGCCTGGCTCAAACTCTCCTGTGACTGCATCACTCATGATCAGTTTCAGTATTGTAATACTGATTTGAATATCAGAATTATTACTTTTGACTAGAATCAAACATCAACATGCCCAATTTTTTTCTTAACCAGAAATCTAATCTAGAAATACAATATATATCTATATAATCATTTGTTGAACAGAATTATTTGAGATAATAAATAATACATGTTATCTTTATTATAATTTTCCCAAACAATTGCAACATTTCCAAACTACTTAAGCAATTGTATTAAAGAAATATCAATGAATAAATGGTATTTTACACCACTGGCCTTGCTATGTCTTATATTGTCAAGAATGCACACAAACTGGGCATGGTGTATGCCTTTACTCCTAACTCTCAGGAGGCAGAGGCAGACTGATTTCCATGAGTACAAGGACAGTCTGGTATACAGAGTGTGTCAAGGATAGTCAGGTCTCTATTACACAGAGAAACTCTGTTTTGAAAAAAAAGAAAAAGAAAAAAAATAAAAGAAGGAAAGAAATATTTTACACAAGAATATAGTTATCCTAAATAAGCCAGGCAGTATCACAAGGATTCATTGACCTAGAAGTGGTTATGCCACCAATAATTTCACCTATTACTTTATCAAATATTGAAATAGCTAGAGATCCTGTAAAAGTCTTGTAAATTTTACATATATACATATATTTGGCTATTATGTAATGTAACTATATAAAAATTTCTAAATATAAACATAGCTAAATATATATATAAAGCATATATATATACACACATATATGTGTGTATGTGTATGTATATATGTATATATGTACAACATATATTTGCTTAAGTTTTGCAATGTGAATATGTAATGGTTCCTGAGTATGAAAATAGCTCCTTATTAAGATGACTAATAAAATAAGAAAATGGGTTTGATTTTACGGGGTACCACTAGGAAAATATATAATTGTAGATGTTCATCTATAATTCCATCTCTGGAATGGTTGATGCAGAAATCTTCTTGGTGGACACATGTACAAATTAATAAAAAACTTGTTTCACCATTATCTCTACTTTCTAGTACTCAGAGGAGCACAGACAACTAATGGGGAAACTGAGTTAACTAATTACCTAAGATTCTAACTCAATATTAAAACAGTAATAATGATATTTTAGTTATAAACAATAGAAGCAAACAATGGAGAATGGTTTGCTTTCAATCTCAAATTCAAATGTTAAGTCATAAATATATTTCATAGAAATTTGTTTGATGAATAAGAAAATTATACATTTTTCAAATGATGACTCTGAACAACATTTCCTTTTGAGAATTATTCAAAAGTATTATTTATAAGTGTATGCAGTAGTATATGCCTGCACAAGATTAATTTTAAAATCACAAATGTTTATTATTCTAGTATGTGAATTTCACCATGACCTATTTCCTCTGTATAGATATCTCTTCTCATAGATAATTGAACCTAACTCTGATATTTGACATTTTCATTTCCAAGATGATATAACCTTTATCCTTTCTATTGAGGTGGGTTGAAGGTGATCTATATGACAGCCTCTCTGCTTATCCAAGATAAAAGAAAGCACAGACTCAATTTCAAGATGACTTTGTTAAGGGGTTATTACATTCTGTGAGGAGCAGAATATAATTAAAGTATTGAATACATAATATTTGCATTTTTCTTGATATATCATGCATAGTTTAATAAGAGAAAACTTTTCTAAAACGTTGTTTTGACAATAAATTTTAATCATTGATGAACTCAAATTGCTATTTTAAAAGTAGTCTCCCACATTAGAAAAAGAAGATGTTATTTGGAGTGGGAGGGCATGACAGTAAAAAACAACTAAACAGAAATTATGATATTAGATATATTTGTGACTGATATGAAGATGGATAATATATAAATTCCAAATTCTTAAATAATAAGTGATATTATTCACATAACAAAATTCAAAGAATAAATATTAGAAAAATTTTACATGTCTGTGAAACATACTTTTAGTATTTAGATAAAATATTATTTGACATTGTATTTATTAGAATAAAGGAAAAGAATACTTAGGATTTTTAACATCAAACTTGATCAATACATATTTTACATTATGGATAAATTATACAAACTCTTCCTTACCAATCAGCACGATCATCTTTATTATATTTCTATTGCTATGAAGCAGCACCAAGACCAAAAGCAGCTTTCTGCTTCCAGTTGTAGTCCATCTCTGAGGGAAATTAAAAACTCCAGGCAGAAAGCTGGAGGCAGGAACTGAAGTGAAGACAGAAATTGTTCCCTTCAGTTTCCTTTACTATACATACCTGACCCCTTTCCATGGAGTGCTGCCATTACTATTGCTCTGGCCCTTCCCACAATCATCATTAAGCAATAAATGGCATTCAAAGATGTTTTTGTAACTTTAGTTTTTTTATATCAAGACATATCAACTCCTGACAGCATCCCCTATTCTCCTCCAAGTAGAAGATGAGCATCAAAGAATCTCCAGTGGGAGATGATTGAATTAGTCGCAAGCCTATCTCTTGGATAGGAAAAGCCCCTTGCTCCAACTGTAGACTGGAATGCTGTCCAAAAAGGACAAAATCTGGAAGCAGGTAAGTCGACAGCCTAACTCTGCCAAGACAGGGTAGGTAAGTCCTTCATAACCCCTGCTCTACAACCAATGTCTGTCAGAGAAATGGGGCCAAACTACTGAAGATCGATGCGGTAATATATGGAGAGAAAATGGGAACTGTCCAGGCAGCCACTGGTATGTCGTTTCTTAGTTTTGGAGGCTGCAGGCCCTGTACTTCCTATAAAATCAGATATATTTATCCCTCTCAGGTCTCTGAGGTGGTTGAAGAACAGATAGCTAGAGTCTCATAATTAAATTTTGAGTTGTTTAGGAGTCAAGAGAGTGTTATAGATCTAAGAAGATACTTTTAAAATTGTGATGCAAGTTAGTATGAATGTTGAGTCAGATATAAAACTTTAAATTCATGGAGATGGTTAGATAGTAGAATGTTAAAGTTAGGTACCAAATACATATGGACTGGACATTGGGAATGTATGCTAAGCCATATAACCCTCATAACTGTGGCCTAATTACCTCTGTTGTTTTGTATTTTATTTATTATTATAAGAGAAAGAGCCATTTGTTGGACTGAAAGGGAAAACTGTAGGGGGAAATAAGATATACCTTAAACTTAAAAGAAAAAAAAAAGGGAAGAGGATGGGGAGTTGAGGGTGGGAGGGTGGGACTGGAGGGAGAATAGGGAGGGGACTGCGATTGAGATGTAACTTGAAGAAATAAAAAATAAAGGAAAAAAATAGAAAAAAAAAAGAACTAAGAGGGGAAGGGGGCTGACAAGGGAGGTATTCTATATGCCCAGAGGAGTTCAAGATATAGAAGGCCTTTGAGACATCTGCTAAATAGACAACCAAAATAAAGGGAAATCACTAAAGCAAAAAAAAAAAAAAAAAAAAAAAAAAAAAAAAAAAAAAAAAAAAAAACAATAAATGCCTTACAGACCAGCCTACAGGCCAACCTCTGGAGGTGTGTTTTTCAATTAAGATTCCTACATATGTCTAGATATATGTTAAGTTGACATAAAACTAACCAAAACAATTGAATCCTTGTCAATTAACAGACAAATCTATCAGTATTAAACTATAAAATCTCCTGTCTTATTTCTCCCTAAAATCTCACATTAGTATCACTACCACAATATAAAACATATCAACTTTCAAAAGTGCCAGTATTTAAATCCTCAAACACTTGAAAAATCAGTCTCTTGGTGGTTCCTCCTTGGCCATTTTCTGTGTCAAAATGAAGCTGAATCTTACCTTCCTAGCCACTGGCTGTCCGAAACTCATTGTAGTAGATGATGAGCACAAATTTTATAGCTTTTTTTAAAAATAATTTATTTTTTATTTCTTCAAGTTACATCTCAGTCACAATCCCCTACCTACTCCCCCCTCCAGTCCCACCCTTCCACCCTCCTCCCCCTCAACCCCCCATCCTCTTCCCTTCTTTTTTCTTTTTTTTTTTTTTGTTTAAGGTATTTCTTTTTCCCCCCAACAGCTCTCCCTTTCAGACCAAAAAAAAAAAAAAGGTTCTTTTTCTTATAACTATAAATATAATACAAAACAACAGAAATAAATAGGCCACAATTATAAAAGTTATATGGCTTAGCATACATTCCCAATGTCCAGTCCATATGTATTTGCACCTGACTTTAACATTCTACTATCTAACCATCTCCATGAGTTTAAAGTACTATATCTAACTCAGCTTTCATACTAACTTGCCTCATAATTTTAAAAATATCTTCTTAGATCCAGAACACCCTCTTGATTCCTAAACAACTCAAAATTTAACTATGAGACTCTAGCTATCTATTCTTCAACCACCTCAGAGACCTGAGAGGGATAAATATATCTGATTATATAGGAAGTGCAGGGCCTGCAGCTTCCAAAACTAAGAAATGACATACCAGTGGCTGCCAGGACAGTTCCCATTTTCTCTTCATACATTACAGCATCAATCTTCAGCCATTTGGCCCCATTTCTCTGGCAGACATTGATTGTAGAGCAGGAATTATGAAGGACTTACCTACCCTTTCTTGGCAGAGCTAGGCTGTCGACATATCTGCTTCCAAGTTTTGTCCTTTTTGGACAGAAGTCTGTCTACAGTTGAAGCAAGGGGTTTTTCTTTGATAGATAATAGAAAATTTTGTTATTTAGGGGAAAAGACTACAAGCTGTTACATGGTCTTGTTAAATGGGTTTTGAAAAACCAGAAAGAAAGAAAACATATTTGTTCAGGTGTATGTTGTGAGCATCAGTCTGAGTATTTTTAACTTGGTTATTGTAAACCAACAAATAATAACAACAAAAAAGCACTGTGAAAGCTATTCCTCGACTGACAGATACTGTGCCACAATGGTTGGAGCTCAAAAGAATGAGCAGAATTTGCCAACTTTGCAATTACACTAAAGAAGATAATATCCCCTAACATGCTTTCAGAAATCCCTAAACAAAGAAAGAAAGAACCCCAGCACCAAAGTACCCAGGATTCAATGTCTGGTTTCTCCACCTCTCTTGCAACAAAACTGTTGACATATTGCTCTGAAGAATCAATAGGGTTAGCAAATAAAGAGAATAAGGAAAGTCAAAGAAAAATTCCAAGAACAAATGCTTTGAAACAAACACTGTCCCATCTGAGCTGAGAGCTTCTGTTTCTGAATCTGAGTCCAGTAAAACAAAACAAAACCAACAAACAAAAAATGATAACAGTCTTTAAAAGTAAGAAATAAATGATCAGACTTTGAAATAAAAGAAAGTACAACCTCTTTAAAATATCCATAGTCTCTTTAAAGTTCTGAGTTTTTCTAAAATTTTTTTCTATAATCGTCACAATCTACTAACTGTGGGGTCCTATTAAAATAAATATATGAATAATTTCTTACTGCAAGAGTGAAGAACCAAAGTTGAGTCCCTGTTAAATTAAATCAAAATCAAATGCCTACAGTTCTAGTATATTCTTGTCTCACATCTGGAACCTACAATCTTCAGGGTTCTAAAGGACTATATTTCTCCAATTATTTCATTCACAACACTTACAGCTTGTCTCAGAGGCTCAGGTGCACTCTACTCATGAGCTGTGGTGTCCCTTGCAGTGTCAAACAGTACTGGTATCTCCAACGTGCTGGGCTATCTGCTGTAACTGAAACTTCACCTTCACCACTGGTTTCTTTTGGCCTCTCCTCAGGGTCTGCTACCCTGATATACAATGCCCATCTCCAGCTGTTGTACATAAACTCACCATATTTTCCAAACAATACAAGCTTGGTAACTCTTACAAATTACCATAATCAGCTTCCAGCTTGAAATACAGTCTTAGCCCCCTCCAGAGCATAGCTCTTTGTGTTGATGCTGAGGAAAATCTCCAGAAATATTTAACCTCAATGATGTTGGTCTCTTCAAGATGAAAGCTAATTTCTCAGCTACACTTGGGGAGCATCAATTACCACAACAGAGCAAAGGTTTTACATCAGTTGTGCTGTCCTCTTTCTATTTACAGCAGATTCTTTAGGTTCACTGACTATAGAGACTCTTAATTGAAAATATTAAGTATCTCCAATAGAATCTTTAAGGAACTTTCAAACTTACCCTTGAAACTTTATAATCCAGGCCTTCATTGTCTGCACTGATCTAAGCATTACCTTCCAAGATCTCAAAATAGCTCATCAGTCTCAAAATTAGATCTGTCTGTGTTTTTATACAAGCCAACTGTCTTCCTAGGTTGACACCCGTATACAGTGTGCTGAGCTGTTGAACATTAATCATCAATCAATAAAATGTCCTACAGACTTGCCTACAGGCCAATCTTATGGAAGCATTTTTTTTCAATTAAGATTCCTTTGCTTAAGATGTATGTATGTTTGTATCAAGTACACATAAAGTTAACCAAAATAATTGATTTCATAACTTGTCAGAACTAACAGATTTAGTAAATATTCTAGTACTTTCTTCCATATTTAGAAAGTAACCATTTAAAAAAAAGTTTCTACAGAAAACCTTATTTATGTTAAACATTATCATATATTCACAAGCTAAATTATTTGTGTTCTGGACAATAACATTATTCATTTAATATGTTGTTGAGATGTTAATATCTAATCTATCCCATATCCATTACATATACTCCAAAGATGACTTATGATACCTAAGGAAAACATCCAGTTTTGTTTGTTATCAATCAGAACATATGAATAATGTTACTCTCATCCTTTACTTGTTCAAGAAGCAAAGGTTACTATTGCCTATTGTAATGATTAGTATTGATCTCAATATTTTCAACACCACTCTCATGGTGTTGTAATCTTATTTTATTTAATTTTAAGACAGCATCCAGAATATGTCACTTGCAGTGATCTTATGCCATAACCTTTCCCAGAAATTTGCTCGTCAGTCATATATGAACATATGTATTTATGTATTCCACAAAGTACATATGTTCAAGAAAGTAAACTATTTCTTTGAGGTGCTTATAATTCTGTATAAACATTGGTGACTTTTACAATTACAAAGTGGTTGAATAAATGGATCATTTCTCAGAATTAAAAGTATAATCTGATATTGTTATTTGGCCACAGCACAGTTTTTTCAATAACAATTTAAATATTTTTTGAAATATATTTAAATGAAGAAGAGGACTCAGATGTTTTGGAAGAAAATTTCAAATCTCTGATACAACTTCTATTATTTGGGACTTTTCAATTATATTCCAAAGTGACCTAGTGCTCTCAACTGGTTCTTCGTTTTTTGTTCTTTCTCACGTCTTTAGTCTAAGTCAACTAATGAGACATAGCTTCCACTGAGAGGCCTTTCACCACATTCAAAATTATGGGAATTTCTAAATACTGACAGGTATGCTTTTTTATGTGTCTTTATTACTTCAGGTTACATCTCCATCAGAGTCCTCTGAAACTCTAATCGAATTATAAATTGTATTTATTAATAAGTATAAACTGTAAGATTAGGCCAGTGGAGCCACCAACAGCCTGGCAGAGCAGTGGACAGCCTTGCGGGATATCAACTGGCAGCCTGGCCTGCCTTAACCAACAGCCTGATTTGTCATGGGAAAAAGCCCTGGACCAAGGGTTGTCTACACCATCTGTAACCTAAACTCTGTTAACTAATATATGTTGTTATATTAGGCTGGTAGAATTGCCGGCGGCTTGATGGGAGATTCCCCAGAGCTCAGTGGGAGGCCTATGGTCCTGGATTGCTTGGACTGGTGGACTATAAGCTGCCGTGGTCCTTTCCCCAATAATTAAATACACCACGACCTTTTAATGTTTCAACGATTAGCACTTAGCTGGGTAAACTCTTAATAAGCTAATCTAAATTAACCCAGATCACATAATCCCAAACCTCCATGTGCCTGTTATTACCTTCCAGAATACTAAAACACATCTATCTGCTTCCATGTCTTCTGGTAGAAGGAGCAATTTCTCTGTGTATAATGCAGTGTTCCTGTTTTAATCTTAGGCAAAAACTCATTCTGCCCAGCTAATTGGCCATCAGCAACTTTCATTAACCAATCAAGGAATTACTCAGAAGGAGAAGAAACCAGATCTCAGCATTGAAATCAGCCTATCAGAAGCAATGTTATTAAACCTTCCCCAACAGTCCCCTCCGGCCACTCCTTCAGGTACTTACTACCTTCCCACTTTCTACCCCTTCTCCCACCTATCCTCCTCCTCTGGTGTGAGGTGCTCTACATAACACTCGCCCTCAGTTTAGCAGTTATATGAGGGCTATGAGCTTCTTCTTGCATTGGGGGGCCTACATGGCAGCTCCACTAGGGCAAAGTCTCACACTAAAAAGTAACAAAGTCTATTTTTCTGTTCCTTTTGATGTGTTGGTTGTAGGATAGTTATCCTGTACTACGTGGCTAAAATCCAGTTATAAGTGAATAGATGTAATGTGAAACTCTCTGGGTCAGGGTTACCTCACTCAGGATGAGCTTTTCTAGTTCCATCCATTTGGCAGCAAATTGCATGATTTCCTTGTTTCTGACAGCTGAGTAGTATTCCATTGTCTAAATGTACCACAGCTGTTTTATCCATTCATTGATTGAGGGATATCTGTGTTGTTTCCGGTCTCTAGCTACTGCAAGTAAAGTTGCTATGAACATAGTTGAGGATATGTCCTTTTTGTTTGGTGAGGAATAGTTTGGATGTATACTCAGGAGTACAGGTTAGGTCTTGAGGTAGAGCTATTCCAAGCTTTCTAAGATATTGTCAGACTGATTTCCACACTGGTAGTACAAGTTTGCACTCCCACCAGCAACAGAGCAGAGTTTCCCTGTCTCCACAACCTTGCCAGCCATGTGCTGCATTTCAGTTTTTGATCTTACCCATTCTGATCAGTGTGAAATGGAATCTCAGAGTTGTCTTGAGTTGCATTTCTCTGATGACTAAGGATGGTGAGCATTTCTTTAAGTGTCTCTCAGCCATTAGAGATTCCTCCTTTGTGAATTCTCTGTTTAGCTCTGCTCCCCATTTTTTGATTGAATTATTTGGTTTCTTGGTGTTTAATTTCTTGACTTCTTCATAAATTTTATAAATTTTTATGGATATTAGCCCTCTCTAGGTTGTGGGATGGTGCTGGTCTAACTGGATGTCAACATATAAAAGAATGCAAATAGATCCATATTTATTGCCCCACACAAAACTTAAGTTCAAGTGTACCAAAGACCTACAATAAAGCCCAATACATTAAATTTAATGGAAGAGAAAGTGGGGAAAAGCCTTGAACTCATTGGCACAGGTGACAACTTCATGAACAGAACACCAATAGCTCAGGCTTTAAGACTAACAATAAATGGGACCTCATGAAACTGAAAAGCTTCTGTAAGCAAAGGACACTGTCATTCGAACAAAATGGCAACCTGCAGATTAGGAAAAGTTTATGACAGGTGTTATTAAATAAGGCTTTGGAACTGTCATGATATCAGGTAAAACAAATTTTGAATGAAGATGTCATGGAGCTTTTTAAGAGAAGTAGTATTCCATTGTCTAAATGTACCACAGCTGTTTTATCCATTCATTGATTGAGGGATATCTGTGTTGTTTCCGGTTTCTAGCTATTGCAAGTAAAATTGCTATGAACATAGTTGAGGATATGTCCTTTTTGTTTGGTGAGGAATAGTTTGGATGTATACTCAGGAGTACAGGTTAGGTCTTGAGGTAGAGCTATTCCAAGTTTTCTAAGATATTGTCAGACTGATTTCCACTGTCTTCCAAATATTAAAATAAAAGGATGATTTCTTAGTTGAAAAATGTAGAGAAACATGCTCTATGACCAGGGCCTATTAAAGAAACTAGATTTTGTTAGCATCCAGGTGTTTCCACAAGACTTTATATGCTTCATTTATAAACTCCAGAGATAATAAGTTAATATTTATTTACTCAGTGACGTACATTACTAAATTTGTGTTAATTCAGTCAGAATCTCGAGACTCAGTGCATATTTATACCCACTACATAAATGGCCCTTACCTTCTTTCTTGTTTGTGATGGTTAACTGTTTTGAATTTGAGACAAACTAGTGTATATTAAGAAGAGAGAACTTCAATTGAAGAACTGTCCCTCCATAAAATGGGCATGTGTGTGTGTGGGGGGGGACTTGTTTTATAAACTAAGCTGACCTCCAACAAAGAGATCTACCTGCCTCCGTCTTCCAAATATTAAGATAAAAGGATGATTTCTTAGTTGTTAATTTTTACAACATGCTCCACTACAGTGTGGGGAGTGACAGGGATGAACAGTTTAACCTGAGGAACAATAAACTGAGCAGTTTTCCTCCATAATCTCAGTACCTGTTGTGATTCCCTAAATGACACACTGTAATCTGTAAGCACTTAATCCCTTTGTTTCCATATTGCTTTTGACCACTGTTTTACTACAGAAAAGAAACTCACCTAGAATATGGCCTTTCACTTTAATTCTCTGCTTGGCCTCTAGACTCAGGTTGAAGGATTTCTATTGGCAGTTTCAACACTAAGAAGGGCTATGAAGTATTATTATACTACCATTTGTTTCCTTTTGTTTACATTATAGCCTTGAGAATATATTTAGCCTTTGGAGGGTAAGAAATGAAAAGATCAGGTTCAATTGTTGCAGCTGTCAAAATCACAGTCAGATAAAAAAATTACATGTTCATACAATCAGGGTTGAACAATCCTCAGGAATCTTAACATCTACATAATAATTCTAGGTATATTTTTATACCATACTTTAAGGGTGCACCTGTAGTTATAATGTTCTAGTGTTCATCAATATGCATACCAAAATAGTCACAAAAGTCACAGACTCATGATGCTATTTTATTTGTAAACTTTCTTCTCTTTCCAGACACTCTCTAACTTTGTTCTGGTAAAGAATGAGTAGAGCATGTTTCGAAACTTGGACACGATTAATTCAAGCATGTTTAAGCTCCATTAAAATATCTGAAAATAAAAGGGAAGCAACCAAAGATCTGGTTGTGTCCTCTTTGTGTTCAGATAGTGAACTCAAGCTTGCCCTCATCAACTATGCTATTGATGTCCCAGATGATTTCCCTAGGGTCCGTTCCCTACAGACTGCTCTCCAGTTTTGTTCTCTGTGGCTTTTAAAATCCATTAGCAGCAATTAGAGAAAAAAAATCCAGTTTTTACTTGTGCTGCATGCTTCAATCCTATTAATTCATGCCCTCAAAAATTTAAGAAAAATTAAAATTTATTTACCTTCTTTGTCTGGGAATATGCAACATGAAAAGTGTCTTGAAGCTGTATGTTGGGTTATCATGATCTCATAAAATGTGTGTATACATTTCTGTCCATTTTTAACTTAATTTTAAAATTAAAGATATATCTGTTTTATTTCTGAGCCAGGCTGGATGAGATGGCCAAGTAATGAAGTATAAATAAATTGTGGATAGCTCTCATTTTTACACACTCAGAAGTTATGGATTTATATATATATATATATATATATATATATATATATATATATATATATATATATATATATATATATATAAAACAACCATTTCATATATTGTGGTCTATACACTATACAGGCATATGCTTAACATACCCTAAAAAAAGGCCCTTATAGTAAATGTGTACATTTCAATGTAATTCAATATGACAAAAGAAAGAATTTACAAGTATGGCAAAGTTAATGGTAAGAAGAAAGAAAATTATCACATCACTTACCAGACTTGATATAATTCCCAGGGTTTTAAAATCAAGAATTCTTGAATATTTATAATTAGAGGATAAGATATTAATGTTCAAAACAGATGGCATCATCCACTTTGAAGAAAGAAATGCAGATGACCACTAAAAATTAAATAATTACACAAAGAAATACATAAGTAAAATATTCATAGGTCAAATACTTAGTGATCAATACCTTTAGAAAAAACAAAAGCTCTTAAAATGCAGGTTTTAGTTAATGAAATGTAATATTGTACTTCTATATCCCAGGGAGACTAAAAATAAATTAATTTATGTTAATTTTATGTTAGAGTAAAAAAAAAAGTAACTAATACGTCCATCTTTTGATTTTTATCTATGTATAATCTACAAAGTAACATTTAAACATTTTTGACTATGCTAAATAAAATACTTCTCTTTCTGACTTTCTGGTTTTCAGCATAAATTTGTGTAAATTTGAGACAATTTGTTCTTGTTATAATTGTTTAGAACTCATAAATGCAATTCAAAATCTCCTCACATGGCTAGGTAGCAGGGTTGAAAATCTGAATCATGTCTAAGCAGGATTTCTAGAGCTCCATAAAGCTCCATATAGTATTGACTAGAAGTTTTCATGAAGTGGAGTGAGAGAATATGTTTCTCTTCTGTGCCATATCTTCCAAATTTATAATTGTGACAGATCACTTTACTGTAAAATCACTGCCCTCTTGATTCTTTGATTCCCATTATATCTCAATGTGTTTATTATGTTTTCGTTTGTCACAAATACATAATTGAAACTGCAACCATGTTAACAATGATATTTACTAATAACTATAAATTGTTATACTAGGACAACAGAGTAGCCAGTAGCCTGGTGGGAGGTCATTAGGCCGAGCTTGCCTTATTTACCTTAGCTGGAGGCTTGAAACCCACAGTGGCCTTTTCACAATTGTAAAATACACCAACACCTTTTAATGTTTCAACACTTAGACCTTATCCTCAACTAGAACCTGACCACCTAATCCCAACCAGGCATGTGGCTTGCTTTACCTTCATAGTTTACACCGAAACGTGCTGCTGCTTCCAGATCCCACCAGGAAGGGAGCTTCCTTTGTGTAAAACCCAGGGTTACTTCCTTCATCCCAGGAAGTCCCACCTTTCTACTCTTTTCACACAGCTAATTGGCAATCAGTGACTTTTATTAATCAATCAGAGTGTGCCTCAGAAAGGACAGTAACCAGATCTCTGAGCACTGAAATCAGCCTCTGAGAACCAATGTATAAGACGTTTCTCCAATACATAAATGTTACACAATTTCTATATAAGAAAGAATCATTTCCTTTTATTTATCCTTAATTTACCTTAAAATTTTTCACATTTTCTTCCACCTGCTCCCTTGATCACATTACACTATTATCTCAAACATAAACCTTCAATTTTACAAATCATCAAACATTTTATGCTATTTGCCTGTCTAATAATTTTTGTTTTTATTTCCAGCATTATTTAACCAAAGTATTAAGCATTTGTCTTACATCACTTGTATATAATTATTTGAATATTACAAATTTTCTCTGTTGGTTGTATTTCCTGGTCGAGGAGAATAAGTTTATACCAAGCTGTGAATTAGAAAAAAAAAATACATGCCCTTACACTTTTAATAGTTTTTAAGAAAATTGAAACCGTTTTCTTTCTAAATGAATAATAAGCTTCACCCATTTGAAAACTTTTTCCTTGTCTTCATTTCAGCAGGACCCTGATGTGTCAACTTTTGCAACATGTGAGCTAATGTTCCTGAGTCAGAAATGGTGCTGAATGCCTGTAATCCTAAAATTCGAGGTCTGTGGCATGAACATTTCCAGTTTGCCCCTGGAATTGTATCCTCTCTTAAATAACAGAAAGAAAAAACAGTATCACAGCTAATTATACATAGTACATATTAAAGAGATTAAAATAGTTTTAGGTCCTCTATTTCAACACTTTTGAATATCTTCAATATTTCACAAAACTTTATATTTTCAATGTGATAGCTTAAAATAACTTTAGTTCTTGGAAATCATTTAAGAATTATTTCTACATATGTCATAATTAGGGTGGTTTCTATTGCCATCAAGTGACACAATGATCATGTCAACTCTTACAAAAGAAAATATTTAATAGGGGCTGGCTTACAGTTCAGAGGTTTAGTCCATTGTCATGGTGGGAAGCATAGCACTATACAGCCAGACATGGTGCCAGATAGAGAGGTAGCTGAGAGTGCTACATCTAGAGGCAGACAGCAGGAAAAGAGTGAGACACTGGGTCTGGCTTAAACTCATGAGACCTCAATACCCACCTCTAGTGACACTTTCTTCAGCAAAGCTACACCTACTCCAAGAAGATCATACCTCCTAATAGTGACAATCATAGGCTTAAGAAGGCTATTTTCATTAAAACCACAATATACATAGTGAGAAAATAGGTTTCAGTACATAGCAATTAATTCAATGTTTTTCTTTCAAAAATGCCTTCAGGTTATAAAGCATGTCATTATGTGTCTGTACATGCACACACAAGCACACTCACAGAAAATTGCTTCCTTGCCTTTATCTTGTGTAGCATCCTGAGCATGTGTTGAGAGAGAGAAATTGTTGCTTAGGAACTTATTTTGTATCTTGATGGTTTGAGTTAACTTTTGGTACTATGTATATCTATTAATTAACAAGTTCAGAGATCCTGGGAATGTTCTTTGGTGAATCTATATTATTCCCAATACTCATTAAAATTAGATTACATATATCACAAATTGTTTCTAATAAAGTATAACATAGTCACGCATTACTCAATTTTCTTTTTTTAATTTTATTTTTATGCCTTTTAAAAAAATGTTCACCAGTCATTTGAGGGCTAAGCGCTTCCTCATATACTGGGGACCTACATGGCAGCACCACTAGGGCAAAGTGTCTCATTAACAGGTAACAAAGTCTATGTTTCTGTTACTTTTGGTGCATTGGTTGTAGTATAATTATCCTGTACTATATGGCTAAAATCCTATTATAAGTGAATAGATGTCATGTGCATCTTTCTGAGTCTGGGTTAGCTCACTCAGAATGAGCTTCTCTAGTTCCATCCATTTGGTTGCAAATTGCATGATTTCGTTGTTTCTGATGGCTGAGTACTATTCCATTGTGTAGATGTACCACATTTTATTTTTTATCCATTCATTGGTTGAGGGACATCTGGGTTGATTTCAGTTTCTAGCTATTACAAATAAGGCTGCTATGAACATAGATTAGGAACAACAGACATTGAAGAATACAAAGATGAGGAACAACAGACATTGAAGAAATCCAGATAATCATGAGGTCTTATTTCAAAGATCTGTTCTCCACAACATTTGAAAACCTAAGCGAAATGGACAATTTTCTTGATAGATTCCACCAACTAAAGCTAAATCAAGATCAGGTTAAAAAATTAAACAGTCCTATAACCACTGAGGAAATAGAAACAGTCATTAAAAATCTCCCATCCAAAAAAGCCCAGGACCAGATGGTTTCAGCACAGAATTCTACAAGACCTTCAAAGAGCTAATACCAATACTCTTCAAACTCTTCCACAATATAGAAACAGAAGGAACACTGCCAAACTCATTCTACGAGGCCACAGTCACCCTGATCCCTAAACCACACAAAGACCCAATGAAGAAAAAGAACTTAGGAGCAATTTCCCTCATGAACATAGACACAAAAATAGTGAAATAATACTGGCAACCTGAATCCAAGAACACACCAAAAGTATCATTCACCATGATGAAGTGGGCTTCATCCCAGAAATGCAGGGGTGGTTCTATATATGAAAATCCATTAACATAATTCACCGTATAAACAAGCTGAAAGAAAAAATACACATGATCCTCTCATTAGATGCTGAAAAAGCATTTGACAAAATCCAACACTCCTTCATGCTAAAAGTCCTAGAAAGAGCTGGCATACAAGGGCCTTACCTAGAAATAATAAAAATGATATACAGCAAGCCAGTAGCCACCATCAAATTAAATGTAGAGAAACTTAAGGAAATTCTTCTAATATCAGGGTCAAGGCAAGAATGCTCACTCTCCCCATATCTCTTCAATTTAGTACTTAAAGTCCTAGCCAGAGCAATAAGACAACTAAAGGATATCAAAGGAATACTCTATTTTCTAAAATGATACTACCACATCAAAAGTCTCTAGGATAGAGGGCAGGAGGGGAGGGACTTGATTGTGATGTAAATTGAAAAAATAAATTAATGAAAATAATTAAAAATGAAACCATGTATCTGTTTGCTAAAACAAAATGTTTCAAAGGAAATCGTCTTGACATAGTTCACATTTTCAAACAAAATGTAATACTTGTCTTTTTAGGAATTTCCAGTATCCAAATACTAGTGTAAAATATGAATGTTAATCCTTATCATAAATTATGTGTACATAGTTCACATTTCTTGAAACTTGGAGTTTTTCCTTACATGCACCAAAACCGAAGAGTTCCTTATTCACAATTACTTGGGCACACTTTGAGAAATGTATCATCAGTTATGGTGTTTACCTTCTCCAGTGTCATAGTCTGAAACAAATATATTTGTAATATAAGAAAGATTATAAAGTTAAAAATGAAAGAAGGGATCATAAGCATATGAAACATCTCCTTCCTCTTATTCCTTTTACCATTAGGAGTTACTATGACTATTGTTAAAGTATATATTACATTGAATTAAAAAATAAAAGGAAGAACAATTACTGACTAAAAATAAAACTTCAATTCTCTTTCTCCAGTTTTTTTCTACTCCATTTGAATGACATTGCTGAAATATTGCAATAAATATTTCTTCCATTTTGGAGATGGAGAGATAGCTGGAGAGACAGTAAGAGGAGCCCTTACTTCTCTCACAGAGAACATGGATTTGCCTCCATTTATCCACATAATGATTTAATATATCCTAAAATTACAGTTCCAGGGCATTAACCAGGCTCTTTAGAGCTGTGTGGTGTCCTGGATACCCATATACATATAAATGCCCTGTCTCACACATACACATAAAATAAAATTAAGCAAAAGTGAGTAAAAATCTTTCTGTGGCATGTGAGTGACATGAGTCTGGAGATAAATGACTTCAGTCATGGTAAGAGTATGTTATTTAAGTGTATCTCATGGACAAAGATTTTTTCCTTCATTAATTTATTTATTCACTTTACATCCTGATAGCAGGCCCCTCCTTTCTATCCTGTCACTCCCACCCTCGCACCCTCTTCCCCCATCCTTCCTTCCCTTCTCCTAAGAGAAAGGGAGCTCTCCTCACCACCACCTCAATACCATCTAACCTCAGCACATCAAGCCATATCTCACATCAGGACTATTTCTCTTCTATTGAGTCCAGACATAGATTCTTTAGGAGGAAACATATAACTATGTTTAGAATCTTTTTTTTTTCAGATTCTCTTTAACCACTTTTCCAGTTAGTTTACACAAATAAACTATCTTGTTGGACTGACATGTTAGCATAAAATGTAACATTTGGCGTAGTCATCTTGAAGTGTTTGCAATATACCAAAACTTGATGCAATTTCCTTTTTGTCAGAGAAATTAAGTTCACAAGGTTATTTTGAACCTTTTAAGACATCAGAGTTGAGACAAGAAATAAGATGTTGTCCTGAGTATATTTTTACTTGTTTATTATTTATGATTTATTTTAATCAGTGAGCCATTTTTAAGCTAGTAACACACCATGTAATTTTGTTGCATAAGCAGGTCTGGGATTTGAATCCTCCTATTCCAGTCTCATGAGTGCTAGTAAAATGTGCACACCAACATACCAGGCACTGAAATGACCACAACCTCAAATCATGAAAGTATAACTATGGATGTTCTAGCTTGAAGAAGATATTTTTACATTGGTAATGCAAGTTATAATGGAACTGAGTTAGGTATAGAACTTTAAACTCATGAAGATAGAAAGATAATAGAATATTAATATCAGTTACCAGATATTCATGGACTAGACATTGGGAATGTATGTCATAACTTATAATTTTCATAATTGTGGCCTAATGAGTAAAACAAAAAAGAATTATGAGTTCTGAAAAAAGGGGGAGAGTTTAGAAGGGTGGGACTGGGAGGGCTGGAGGGGTCTGTGATGGAGATATAACTTGAAGTAATAAATAAGCATAAAAAGTAACTATAAAAATTTGATATTAAAAGGATGCAGCGATTTAAATTAGAGTGTTATAAATTTACTATTTTAGAATTTTTTATAATTATATACCTAACCTTTTAAAATAATCATATATGTAACAACTTTTACAAAATATATACTTTTTCACCTTTAAAGGTTCTGCTGACAACTGCCATTACTATTCAATCAATCTGTATATTTTTACTCAATTCCAATATACATACTTAAGGAATTATTATTTCTAAAAGAATCAAAGGAAAAGTAAGTTTTGAAGATCTGTTTCAGAATATGGTACTTATAACCCATCATAATGTATTCTCTTCTTACAAGCTCTTGAAAGTAGAAACTATATTTTAAATATTCTCATTTGAAGAAATTATACACACACATGAGCTCATGGATAAGTTTAATGTAACCATTTCACAATATTCAGAATAAAAAAAATAGAAATGTAGATTCTAAAAAAGGGTAATAATGGGGAGGTGTTAAGCATTCTAAATGTTAATTAACTAGTCCTGCTTGCTGTTTGTTATTTACATTGTCTCTAATTGGTTAAAAAAATGTTGAGGCCTGAGACTGGGCAAAGACAGAAAGATGGGACTTCCTGAGATTAGAACAGGAAGCCTGCACTTTAGATAGAGAATTAATTCATTCCAGCCAGGACCAGGAAGAAAGAGGACACACACCATGGGTTAGAAAAAAGAACTTCATTCCACATGGCCAAGAACATCAGCATAGCATGGAAAACAGCAGTCAAAGGGGACGTATGTATATATGGGGTCATATTTGGATAATAGAATTAATAGCTAGCTTAGGTGAGCCAAGATTGCTCAATTCAGGCAAAGGCTTGTTAAAATCTATGTGGTTTCTGTGTGTACTCATTCATAATGGTGGATTAAGGATTAACGGACACTGACCAATTGATGATAATCTAAATACTGTTAAATCATTTAATTAGCCATTTTTTTTCCTACAGGGTAATCTTAATCTTTGCCTCTTTTGCTTCTCTATGTTATATAATGTACACATTTTCAATATCCAACCATCAGGTGAGATTTCTGGGCTGATTCTGTTTACTGAATATTGTGAATAGAGTAGCAATGAACATGGATGATCATGCGTCTTTATAACAGGATGTAGACTCAGTTGGATATTGCTGAACCATGTGGTATACCTATTTGTAGAATTTTAAGAAACCTTCACAGTGAATTATATTGTGACTCCAGCACTTTGACTTCTTACCAACAAATGATTCTTTTCCTAAACATTCACCACATAATGTGTCATTTTTAAAAATCACTCATGTAAATGGTAAATTTTATACATTCATACAAACATAAGTACATACATACATACATACATACATACATGCAATGTCTGTATTCACATGCCTACATGCATATGATTGAGGTGGCCTCTACACTAGTGGTTTCTGTATGTCATTTTCAAAAGTCTTTAGTGTTAGGTATCTGTCCTCATCCTCTTAGATATACTCTGCCCTCCTATTCCTCACTACATTTAATCTTTCCCCTTCCATTTTTCCTCTTTCTGCTTTTATGACAGTTGCGTTCTAGCTCCTCTGCTTTGAAGTCCCCTCCTCACCATAGCCCATACAAGATTCCTAATTTCTGTATATACTCTAATTTAAACACAAATTATTTATTTATTTATTTATTCATTCATTAATTCAGTTTTTGTTTATTACATCAAGTTACATCTCCATCATAATGCCCTCTTTCCACCCCTTCTGGTTCCACCCTCCCAAATTCTCCTCCCTCTCCCATCCATCCCACTTCTCTGATGTGGAGTGTACCTACATATCAGCCCCTCTCAGTTTAACAGTCATATGAGGGCTAAGAGCTTCCTCTTGCACTGGTGGCTTACATGGCAGCAACCCTAGGGAAAACTGTCCCATTAATAGGTAACAAGGTCTATGTCCTGATTCTTTTGATGTGTTGGTTGTAGGATAGTTATCCTGCACTATATGGCTAAAATCCAATATAAGTGAGTAAATGCCATGTGCATCTTTCTGAGTCTGGGTTAGCTCACTTAGGATGAGCTTTTCTAGTTCCACACTTTTGGCTATGAATTGCATGATTTCCTTGTTTCTGATAGCTGAGTAGTATTCCATTGTGTAAATGTACCACAATTTTTTTTTAATCCATTCCTCGGTTGAGGGACATCTGGGTTGTTTCCAGTTTCTAGCTATTACAAATAAGGATGCTATGAACTAAGTGAGGATATGTCCTTTTGGTTTTGTTAAGAATCGTTTGGGTGGTCTTGAGGTAGGGCTATTCTGAAGTTTTCTAAGATATCACCAGACTGATTTGTGGAGAAAGGGGAACATTCCTCCATTGCTAGTGGGAGTGCAAAGTTGTAAACACGAATTTATATATGCAACATAAGATATCCTGAATCTCAAAAAGAAAAAATGGATATAAATTAAGTAATAATTTCTCAGTTTATTGGCACAGGAAGTGAGTGAAGAACCTGTTAACAGAATTAAATATAATCTTTGATATCCTCACATTTGACATAGGTTATTGTTTGTCATATATAAGGAACAAATTAAGCACCAATAAAACAAACAACCAAGCTAAATATTGGAGCACAAATCTGACAGAGTTTTTAAAAGAAGAAAATCAAATGGTAAGAAATATTATATATATATATATATATACATATATATGTATATATATATATAAATCCTTAACCATCAAAAATGAACATCAAAACTACTTTAAAATTTTATTTTATGCTACTCAGGACTACTAAGATTAAAGAAAGACATTCTGTAGTGGATGTCGTGGTAATGAAACACTTATTTATTGGTAGGAGGGCAAAGTGCTTTAGTCACAATGGAATATATATATATATTCATATATGCAATACATAAGATATATATATATATATATATATATATATATATATATGACTTAACTTATACCTTTGGTGGAGGCAGTACTTCTCATACACAACAGAGATAGTATCAAGTAAAAAAAACTGAGTGTGAATATTCATTTCTATATTTTGAAATTTTGATCTCTAGGTTCTCTAAGTCTTCTCAAATGTTATATGCTAATGTTCACTTATTTATGCTTTAAAACACTGTAGACAGATCCTATTGCTATAGAGAACATATACTTGAATCATAAGATGTTGAGAAATAAAACTGCTCCAGGAAGATTTTTTTTTTTTCATCCTTACTATAGAATGTTCTATGCAAGCTACAGGGGGAGTGATGTCATCAAGAAACCTATATACTTTGAATTTTGTAAAATAAAGTAATAAGTGTCTTCTCCAGATATGCTCATTGTTCTATTAATGGCATGGATATTATGAGAGTAACTAATCCCTTTTGATTGATTTAAAGTTTGCTCCATGTGGTCAATTTCATGCCTGGTACTGATAACTGGGTCAAAATTTTTGGTTGGCTGGGTTGTAGAACAAAGAAAATAACCTAATATTATTCTCCTAAGTGGACTTTGTATTAAAAGGTTCTTTAAAGTACTTTCTTTATACCTACATGTTATGGCATCTCTTAACCATGATCAGAAAACATCTCTTTTGCACTAGATTACAGTTAATAGAGAGATTCAAAGCTGGAAAATGTGTAGTTAATAAGAGACTTGAGGCACTTACATAACATCCTTTATCCACATGGTTCAGAAATCACTACAGAGAGGGATTGGAAAGATAGTGAGATTCAAAGGTGGTATATTTTTGTAGTGAAATTGTTTTCAGGATGTGATACAATTGTTTCACACATGAACTCAAAACTATCTGGATGCCTAAGACAGGCAAAAGAACAAGCCAGCCAAAACACCAACATAGTATGGCTCATGAATTCACATGCCTTAGTGGAGGACACATTAACAACTGGTGATTGCTAATGGCAGAGACCATTTTTCTGGGTGATAAATACCTGAGAGGCAGCCCTTGCTCAGTTAGAAAGTCCTATACTCAAGTACATTCAGTTAAAACTAAATGGACTTAATACTTTCTTTCTTTTTTTGTTTTAATAGAGTGCAGAAAATTGGGAAGGAAAAAGGTAAGATGATATAGGAGGAATTGGAGAGGATAGAATGAGTGGTGTGATGGGGTGATGTTAAGCATTCTAAATATTAATTAATTGGTCCTGCTTGCTGTCTGTTACTTACATTGTCTCTGATTGGTTGAAGAAATGCGGAGACCTGAGATTGGGCAAAGACAGAGAGAGATAGGCTGGACTAAGCTGCTGAAGCAGAGAGATTGATGGGTAGAAGCCAGGAGCAGGAAAGAGGAGGACACACAACGACATGGGTTAGAGAAAAGAACATCATTCCATGTGTTCTGGAACATCAGCATAGCAAGGAAAATAGCAGTCCAAGGGGACATATGTATATATGGGGTCATATTTGAGAAATAGAATTCAGAGCTAGCTTAGATTGCACAATTCAGGGCAAGGCTTGTTAAAATCCATATGGTGCCTATGTGCTCATTTATAATGGCAGGTTAAGGATTAACCACCACTGAATCAATTAGCAATAATATAATTACTAAGTAAATAATTTAATTAGCCATTTTTTCTACAAATGGCACCAACTACAGAAAATGGAATCCATGTTTTGCCTGTGAAGTCTGGGTGAAAGGCAGTTTCTTAGCCAAAGAGCAGGGAACCAAACCCAAATGCATTTCAAAGGTTCAGCTCCCTTAACAAAAGCAACTGCCTTGCAGCAACTGGAGAACTAAGACTGTCCTTATGTGATAAAAGGCCTGCAGCCTTCTAGACAAACTGGGAAATGGAATTAACTGCCTAGATAAAAAATGGTGGAACTCATAATATCTCAATACGTTTGGGTTCCAACTGAGTTTGTGTCTCTTAGCATGCAGGTGATTTTTACAGTAACAACTTTGGTTCTATGTATCGTTGTTGAGAAAGATCTGATTAAGATAGGCTTAAAGAAAATAATTTAGAGATGAAATGCTAAATTGACAACAATGATAAGGGAGGAGGGATGCCCTTCCCAATAGATAATAAAAAATTGATGGCAACGGGAGCTCAGAGCTCCCTGGCTACTATATGCTTCTCAGGTCTCTCTGGAAAAGGCCATCTATGATTTACCATCATAACTAAATTCCAAGGAACAATGAACAGAGCTTTAATTGCAGCATGGGATGGCATGGTTAGACCAAGGCTTTTGGAGTGTTCTTGTCACTTTGCTTGATTTTTGTTTAGGTGTGTTTTATTTCCCTATATCAGCAGGTGGTAAAAAGGATTTTGTGGGTTGGCAATGCTAAAATATGAGAGATTTTTTTTTTAAGGATTTTGGGCAATTTAGAATTGCCACTGCAATTCAAAGTTGTTCTCTGGGTTACAGAGTTACTACTATCTGGGATTTAAATGAAATGTTTAAACAGGGAGGTAATGGCACACACCCTTAATCCCATCACACTGGAGGAAAAACCAGGCAGGTCTCTGAATTCTAGACCAACCTAGTCTAAACAATGAAGGCAGCATGGGAACCCTGCTGATAAGATAAGGTTGCTTACTAAAGACAGTCTAGAATTCAAAATGACACATTATTTTCCTTGATGTTAAGTTTAATAATATCCTTACTGATCTAATGGATAAATACACATAATCTGAAATTTATATAAAGAGAAAGGGGTCACAAGCCATTGTCCTTAGCTATGAGGCTGTCATGGGAGAACTGGTTTCGAAAGGGATTTTGCTCCTAAAAGAGATATGTTAGGATCCAGGCATGATGGTGGACATCTTTAGTCCCAGCACCTGGGAGGCAGAAACAGGTGGATCTCTGAATTCAAGGTCAGCCTGGTCTAAAAAGTGAATCCAGGACCAGAATACATAGAGAAGTCCTGTCTCGAAAGAAAAGAGAGAGAGAGAGAGAGAGAGAGAGAGAGAGAGAGAGAGAGGTTGCTTGTGAGAAATTATATATTTTCAGAACAAAGGAAACAGATATCAAGGATGACAAGGCAAGTAGCCCAAATGATCCACCCTCATAGACTGCCTCAATAGCTGTTTCCTCCAAATTCAAGTTGGTTTGCTAAGATGGTTAAGCCTTACAGACTGTTTCAGCCAGAACTTCAATAAAGCATTGAACTTTCCCATCCAAAGATCAACTTTGGACTACAAACTTCTCAGGACATTCAAATTGTTGAGCACATAGAGACTGGATAACAAATATTACTATTAACTTGCTCAATCATTTTTTCCATTTTATTTGGGCTCCTAAATAGGTTTTCTGTGTCCCAAATCAGCAGGAAGTAATTTCAGGACAGACATCCCATTCACAAAAGGTGGGGTGGGTGATTTTTTTGGTCATAGATGTTGCTATTTAGGGGATGGTTACAAATTGTGAAATGGTCTTGTTAAGCAAGGTATAGGAGGTTAGACTCAGGAATTTGTCTCTTTTTCTTTTCTCTATCCTTCTTTCTCTCTTATATAGGGAGAAAAGACTTAAAAAGAAAAAATGGGGAATATGTCTATATAATATATAAATGATAAGGTATGAGGGTAGATTATTGAATCTGCTCTGAAACTTAAAACTATTGGTATTCTCAAAATAAGATTATCTTTTGACACTTTGGTATAGAATTTTGTACATTGATACACAAATAAGGTTAATTTTGATTAATTTGTATATAATTTTATATTTTGATACACATATATGTATATTTCAACTCTTATATAAGGTATTGTGCCTAGAGAACTCATATAAAAGTACAGGTTTACTTCCATTCATTTATGGGTTGCTATTGCAATCTATTTAGAAGTCTGGGTAATACAGGTTGATTGCTGGCCAGCCAAGCTGCAGGTCATGTCAAATATTTCTACTAATTTATCCCAAATAGGCTTACTAGGTTAAACAAATAATAAGTGGTTAAAACATACAATTTGCTTGTTCAAACATAGATAGATAGACAGATTTATAAATAAATCAATGTCTTCAAAACCTGCAGAGACACACAGAAAATGGTATTTAAAAATGTTTTTATTATTTTAATAATTGTTTGACTTAAGACAGTCAGCTCCTGATAGCTCCCATTTGATTTGGAAGAAGACAATGGGCATCAAAAAGAAATCTCCATCAAGAGATAATTCTTAAACTAAGAAATGACATACCAGTGGCTGCCTGGACAGTTCCCATTTTCTCTCCATACATTCCAGCATTGATCTTCAGCCATTTGGTCCCATTTCTCTGACAGACATTGATTGTAGAGCAGAAATTATGAAGGACTTGCTTACCCTGTCTTGGCATAGCTAGGCTGTCGACTTACCTGCTTCCAATTTTTTCCTTTTTGGACAGCATTCTGTCTGCAGTTGAAGCAAGGGTTTTTCTTGCCAAGAGATAGGCTTGCCACTAATTCAACCATCTCCCACTGGAGGATCTTTAATGCTCATCTTCTACTTGGAGTAGAATAGGGGGTGCTGTCAGGAGCTGACTTGTCTCGATATCAGAAAATCTTAAGTTAAGAAAACATCTTTGAATGCCATATTCTGCAAATCTCTTGAGGTTTTTTGAAGAAGCCCTATCGATCTCTTATATTTAAATAAGCAAATGTTGCTTCTCTCTTAGCAACTTGATTTCTGAGTAGCTTAGAAAAATAACTGTGATAGACTGTCATAGTAACTAACAAAATGACACGCTTGCATGACTATTAGTTTGCATTTCTTAATTATCCTAAACAGTTTATGACGGTTGGTAGCAAAAGGCCAAAACTTCACATTTCATTTTTAAGCATTACTAGGTACAATACATTTAAGAAGCATTACTCTTAATTTTGTGTCAATATACAAAGCTGCGGGCCCTGCACTTCTTATATAATCATATATATTTATCCCTCTCTGGTCTCTGAGGTGGTTGCAGACTAGATAGCTAGAGTCTCATAGTTAAATTTTGAGTTGTTTAGGAATCAAGAGGGTGTTCTGGATCTAAGAAGATGTTTTTAAAATTGTGATGCAAGTTAGTATGAACGCTGAGTTAGATATAGAACTTTAAACTCGTGGAGATGGTTAGATAGTAGAATGTTAAAGTCAGGTGCCAAATACATATGGACTGGACACTGGGAATGTATGCTAAGCCATACAACTCTCATAATTGTGGCCTATTTATTTCTGTTGTTTTGTATTGTATTTATTGTTATAAGAGAAAGAACCATTTGTTGGACTAAAAGGGGGAGCTGTTGGGGGAAAATATATACCTTAAACTAAAAAAAAAAAAGGGTAGAGGATGGGGGGGTTGGGGGGGAAGAGGGTGGAAGGGTGGGACTGGATGGGGGAGTAGGGAGAGGATTGTGATTGAGATGTAACTTGAAGAAATAAAAAATCAATTATAAAAGAAGAGATAATTCCTCCTAGGAAAAAAATGTTCCTGCTCTCTCAACAGACTATTATATAGAGTCCAAAGATAGACCAGAGCTTGAATGCAGGTAAGTCGTTGACCTGATTCTGGAGAGACAGAGTAGGCAATTCCTTCTTGTTTCCTGTTGACAATTTGGTATACAAGTTATGCTTGGCCAGAAGGCTGAAGATGATGATCCAATGGTATTGAGAGATTTTGAGACCATCTAGGCAGCAACCTGTCATATTTCTTTTTTGTAAACTGCTCTCCTATGCTTCCTATTCACTCAAATAATAACTTTATCTCTTCTTATGTCTTTGATGGGCTTGACGGTACAATAGATATAAAATTTCATTTGTACTTGAGTTGTTTAGGATTTGAAAGTATTTTTCAAGTCTGAATGTAATCTTTGGGTTAATAAATATAGTCTATGGTAGAAATATTTAGGTTCAGAACTTTAGATACACCAAGATAGAAGATTTTTTCTTCTTCAAGATTGCCTGATACAAATAAGCTGAACATCATGTATGTAACTTCTATATATGGTTTTCTTGATTGTTTAATATTTGTTATTACTGTTTTTACTATATGAGTTAAAATTTTTGACTTTTTACTAGACAAAAGGAGGTAATTGATAGGGTAATGTTAAGCATTCTAAATGTTAATTAATTGGTCCTGCTTGCTGTCTGTTACTTACATTGTCTCTGATTGGTTGAATAAATGCTGAGGGTTGAGATTGGGAAAAGATAGAGATAGGAAGGACTAAGCTCTGAGGCTTCTGAAGCAGAGAGGTTGATGGGAAGAAACCAGGAGCAGGAACGAGGACACATGCCATGGGTTAGAGAAAAGACATCATTCTACGTGGTCTAGAACATCAACATAGCATGGAAAACAGCAGTCCAAGGGATCATATGTTTATATGGGGTCATATTTGGGAAATATAATTAAAAGATAGCTTAGCATCATAGCAATAAAATTATTCTTAATGACATTCTGCTACATACATATGTCAGTACCTTATTCAATAATTATCAGAGATGCTGCCTCCTGAAGAATATGGGACCGACTACAGAGACCCATAAATGAACAATATGCAGAGAAGATACCTTAGAACATTCAGCTTCTTTTTTAACATTTATTTATTAATTCAAGTTACATCTCAATCACAGCCCCCTCCTTAATCCTCCCCCGTGTCTCCCTTTCCCACCCTCCACTCCCTCTTCCTCCTATCCTTCTCCTTGAGTGAAGGGAACCCCCACATATCAGTCTCCCTCAGTTCTTCAGTCACATGAGGGATAGAGTTTCCTCTTCCTCTGAGGCCCAGCATGGCATCTCTGCTAGGATAAAGAGTCCACTAACATGTAACAAAGACCATGTCTGAGCCTGCCCCTCCTAACTTACTGGGATCTGTAGGAAGACCAAGTTGTCTATCATCTATATTTGTATGGGGGGGGTCTAGGTCTATTCTAAGCTTTTCTCTTATTTTGGTTAGTGTTTCAGTCTCTGTAAGCCTCTAGAGGCCTAGATTAGTTGGGTCTTTTGATCTTCATGTGTTAATCTTGACCTCTCCAGGTCTCTCTATTCTTCCTCCTTCTCTTATATAGGGCTCCCAGAGCTCCACCTAATGTTTGACTGTGTGTCTCAGCATCTGTTTTTATTGGCTGCAGGGTGGAATTTCTCATAGGATAGTTATGCTAGGTCCCTGTTCCCTTGGGTCTGTGGATTGTAGGATAGTTATCCTGTACTATATGGCTAAAATCCAAATATGAGTGATATATCGTGTGTATCTTTCTGGGTCTGGGTTAGCTCACTTGGGATGAGCTTTTCTACTTGCTCTAAAGAACAAGAAATGGTGTTGATTTGGGTGCATGGGCAGGTATGTAATATCTTATAGGAACTGGATGAGGGTAACTGTAATCAGAATACATGATATGAAAAAAGTCAATTTTCAATAAAAAGTTATCAGAGAGTAGATGATTAAAATAATTTTACTCTAAATCTGGACATTTAGCACCACAGATAGCATATTTATATCTGAATATCTTAGGTAGAAAATATTTTTAACCTGTAAGAAGTCAAAAGATCCAGATGTGAGGACAGTAAACTACCTATTTTCTATTTTTTCTCATCATAAGACATACGTATATCTAGATACATAAAACTTATCCCCTTTAATAGTGAATAATTGGAAGTCCACTAACCTTTATATAATTTGAATGTGTTGAGCATGGCTAATAAAAAATAATATATTTGTGTTCCAGACAGTGTTCACAGATTGAGGCCACATGATACCCTTACAGAAGACATAGGTTTATATCCCAGCACCCATATGGTGGTATGTAAACAACTGTACTACAGATATAGAGCAATGAAACCTTTGGTCTCTGCAGACCCTGACATTCATAAACACACACAGACATAACCCCTCCCCCCCCACACACACTTTACACATCTATAAAAATAATAAAATAATTAACTTAATAAATAAAAATAAAAGCCAATTATTTATTATAAATCTACAGATATACTTCAGTCAATTCTACTAAAATTTTTCCTCTTCAGATCTATTCTAAGATTGATATTATGGTTTTAATCTTCTTTCAAAACACATGTTGAAATTAAATTATCATTGTGATGGTGTAAGTGCATGGGGCTTTTAATAGGAAATTAAGCCATGAGGTTTTTTTCTGTCATGAATGAATTACCACCATTATCACTGAAGGGATTTTCTGATTAAGAAAAGTAAATGTTCTATTCTTTCTGTCTTGAGCATATCTTCTCTTCTTCTACCACATTTTGATATAGAACAAAGAATCTTTACCAGATGTCATTGATACATGAATATCACAATATTCATATATGTGAGCTGGATAACAGACATAATCTATAAGTTACTCAAATATTGCATCATGGGAAATTAGACTATCAACTATCTTAAAAATGTATTGCATTTTAGTTTTAGATTTCGATGAATAATTTGTGTTTTTTTAACTTAATAGTCGGTAGTTTGGAAGGAGCCATTATAAATCAGTCTAGTTGGTTTACTATAACATCATACTGAGGTTTCAGCTTTATAAATATAACTATTAAATGATTTTGTAATAATTAGAAATACCCAGTAGAAAATGTTCGTGAAAAAAAAATCTTAAAAAAAAAAAAAAAAAGCAAATAGGAAGGTGAAGAGGATGTGACCTGGGACTAGGAGGGGGAGGAAAGAGGGGACTATGATTGAGATGTAACTTGAAGAAATAAATGTTTTTTAAAAAGGTAGCAATTTGTAAATTCATAGACTGTGTTTAAAAGTTTAAGTAAATATATTCAGATATATTTATCCCTCTCAGGTCTCTGAGGTGGTTGAAGACTAGATAGCTAGTTAAATTTTGAGTTGGTTAGGAATCAAGAGGGTGTTCTGGATCTAAGAAGATGTTTTTAAAATTGTGATGCAAGTTAGTATGAAAGCTGAGTTAGATATAGAACTTTAAACTCATGGAGATAGTTAGATAGCAGAATGTTAAAGTCGGTGCCAAATACATATGGACTGGACATTGGGAATGTATGGAAAGCCATATAACTCTCATAATTGTGGCCTATTTATTTCTGTTGTTTTGTATTGTATTTATTGTTATAAGAGAAAGAACCATTTGTTGGACTGAAAGGGGGAGCTGTTGGGGGGGAAGATATAGCTTAAACTTAAAAAAAAAGGGAAGAGGATGAAGGGTTTAGGGGGAAGAGGGTGGGAGGGAGGGACTGAATGGGGAAGTAGGGAGGCAATTGTGATTGAGATGTAACTTGAAGAAATAAAAAATAAATTAAGAAAAAACCTTCTAAAAGGAAAGAAAAGTTTAAGTAAAGTCATATGAAAATAATGAAATCTCAAAATATGTTAAAATGTGTCATATATAATAACAACATTGTCCCTGGAATTATTTTATTTTTATGATTTGTTTTCAATTGTTTTCCTAATATTGATATGGTTAAATAAAGCTCTACATTTTACTTAATGTAGGTTTTATAATATTTTAGAGATTTCTCATTTAGAGTGTACAATATATTTTATCTCCTTGTCATGGAGATCTTGCAGCTTTGGAATAACAGGACTGGCTGTTTCACACTGCCCAAACTTTAGCAAATGATATGGATTTTAGGGTGGGTCAGTTCAGAGCTGTGGATCTGGGCCTGGGTGGTAGCTGAGCTTGTCAGCCAAGAGTCTCTCTCTTATTGCACCACCAGTGCTAACTCTCCAGCACTGCTCTGGCTAGGCCACCAAATGTCACCATCAACAGCAGTCAAGGTCTGCTCTCCTGAACTCATGTATTTGGGGCCGGCTCACCTGCACCCACGCCTCCAGAGCCAGCTCCACTGTGCTGTCCAGTCAAGGTACATGGCCTAATCTCCCCAGGGCTACAGCTGGTGAGGGCCGGGTCAGCTCTCCTGCTCTCATGATCTCAGAGCCAGCTCTCCTGACTGCCTCAGGTGGTGACAGTCAATGGGGTAGAGGGGAGACAGGGCCACTTCTCCCTCACTCTTGCTCTAAGGGCAGACTGACCTGCACCCCCTCCACCAAGATCAGCTCTACTGTGCTATCCAGGTGAGGTGCAGGGCTTCTCTCCCAAATGAAGCAGGTGGTGAGGGGCAGGGATATCTCTCCTGAGTTCATGATCTTGTAGGCAGCTTTCCTGAATGCTGGAGGTGGTGTGTGTGTGGGTGGGGGGTAGGAATCACCTCTGCCCCTGTCCCACAACCACAACAGATGAATGGCAATTGGCGGGGCCAGTACTCCCACACTCATGCTCTCATGGCCAGCTCAACCACAGTCCAGCCATCAGCACCAGCTCCATTATGCTACCTGGGTGAGGCTCAGGACCTGCTCTCCCTTGTGCTGCCATTGGTGAGAAATAGCATCAGCTCCACATCTATTGAGCGGTATGTCCAGTTATGCACATTCCCTGGATGTCCATGTGGTCCCTGGCAGCTGCCCCAACCAGAGATATGCCTGTGTTCTCTAGTGTTAATATGAGCCATAGACATTAACATTGACCCCTGTAGCTGTGTAGCCAGAGTTTCAGACTTTTCATTCACTGGCAGCCAAGGCTTGGATCTCACCATAGCCACAGGTGTCAGGCCAGGCTACTAACAACAGGCTACTTCTTTGTCCTTGAGTCCCAGTTCCATTTCTCTTCATAGTGCTCAAGCTTCTCCCCTTCTCTTCCTCTCCCATCTGACCACCACATGTCCACACATTGTGATGACTCCCATCTGACTACATCACACACACATTGTGATGGCTCCTGCTCTGGGCTGGCCACAAGGCTGGCAGACCCCTGGGTGACATTCTCCATCTGTCTGTGTGGTGTGGTGGCAAGTTGGTGTCTATGGCCTGACTATGCGTGCACTGGAGGGTAAGTCTTTGAATGGCATGGTGGTCCACAGGTCTTTTATCTATCTCCCTTCTTCCATGTTGCAATGCTTTGATTTGATTTGAATTTTGTGAGACCTAGGTACAAGACACTTTTTGCCAGCAAGCCAGGCATCAAGCTATAATGAACAAAGAACTGCCATCTGCTCTGCCTCGGACTGACACAAGAACATCACCACCAACAAGGAGTCTCTTTGCCCCTTGCCAAGGAAATAAGGTGAACTGTAATACCCCCTAACTAAATCCTTTTTTATCTACAAAGAAAAAAATATGGTTTAATTGTCTGATTTACATTTTAGAGGAGAAATATCATGGAGTTTGATAACACCTGAGTCATTAATGTTTGAATGCATTTGTGTTTACCCAGGGAATTCACATAATACTCACCATGTAGGTAAATGTACCATTAAGTACATGTGACTACACCAGAAGAGAGTGATTGTTTTGCTTCAGGCACCATTATGTAGATTACAGTGAGACTGAGAGTCACTTACAAAAAAATATGACTATTTTTCTGAAAACTCGCAAAAGTTGTACCCACTTGACTTACATACTGCAATTGACAAACTTAAGATAAGATAGGAAAAGCTCAAAATACTTTTTCTCACAAAAAGATTTACAAAGAACTAGACATCTTTGACTTTCAGTATGTTATTGAGATGGCTTAATCAATCATTTGAGATTACTTTTAAGACTTCTATGGTGATTGCTTCCACTGTTTTTTTGTTTTTGTTTTTGTTTTGAATTGTGGAACCTCTATGGCTCCTTCCTTAGTTGCATACAGAAACAGTTTATCTTATTATTTTTAAAAGAACACATTTATTACTTAATGGATAATGTTGTTACTAATTTTTATCCAGAGATCTTAGCATCAAGAGTACATTCTTTGTATTCACAGATATTGTTTTATTCTTCAGAATTAATTACATTCAGTTCTTATTTAATTTTTCTTTAGGTTTGTTACAAAGTATTTTTTATCAATTTATTTTTTTTTTAGGATTACATATCACCATACAACATTCATGTGTGGAGGAATGCTGTATTTTATCTTTTTTTTGCAATATTATCAAAAGGAAGATTTGCTATTTATCACATTATTTCCTTTCTTAGCTATTCTTAGATATTGTAGGGGAATTCTTGTTTTGTATCCTTTGTGTCTATCTTTCCTGTTTATTAACTTTTCCCATGACATGACTTGGTGGATTATGAATTAAGCTATAAAGATCAAGCAGTTATATAGACTTGTATGATAGATTTCTGAACTAAGTTGTGAATCAACCCTATCTTCCTAATTTTAACATTTTGGTGTTGGCATTAACTTTTGCTTGAGATAAGACTTAAATTCCAATTGCCCTTGGCTATTTTTAGTCTCATTATTCCTCAAGAGAAATTGAAAGTGTCTTTGAGTGGGATCCCTGAGGGAAAAGAATTTGTTTGAGAGAGTTGAAGGTGTGGTATAATATGAAGGTGGCAGAGACAAATGAAAGGAGTTTGAATATTTTATGACAGATTTGTTAAGAGTTTTTAGAATAAGGGAAAAATGACAGTTAGGATAAAAATTTAAATTGAGCTAACGGAATGATGGACTTGCTACCCGCTGATAGAGAAAAAATTCACAAGAATTCTTGTCACACTATACTAAGGATGATATTTTTATTGAAAATAGTTGGGAAAAGAGGTATTTTTGTAGTTTTTTCCCACAATTATTAACATCAGTCTAGAAATCATGAAAACAAAAATGTGTTTGGTATCCTCAAACAACATGGAACAACATGTGATTGAGCATACACAGAAAGCAGGAGTAAGGTTTAAACCCAGGGCCAATCTACCATTAAATGTTTTACATCATTTATACTTGCTACAATTTTCCATTTTATGTATGCTGCTTTTATTCATGGAATGCCTATGATTCTTCTATTAAATATGTATCTTCCTTCTTCCTAATACTCTTCTCTGATTCTCTCCCGTGTATCTTCAAATAAGCTTGAGCAATTGCATGCAATATGTTTCTAATAGTACAAGCATACCCAGGAGAAAAACATGAACTTTCACTGTTCTGTGTATGTTTTAATTCATGTCTACAGCTATATTTCAGGAGTTGTCAATGGATATTTCATAACATAGTAACATAAAAAATAAGCATGCTTATTCCTTATAAATAACAGTCATGCTTAATAAAAGGAGATTTAACTTCCTCATCTTTTAATGTAAGAAACTAGACATATGCTGTCACCAAGGTACAGATACATATCTGTTTCCTCAGGAAGGAAATGAAATATGTAGTACTCATGCAGTTCCTCCTCTATTGTTTCCAAAGACTCTATAAACTGAGGAAATTCATCCAGTTCAGAGATCAGAAATAGAACAGCTAACCCATGCTACCTGCATGACAGGAATAGCAGGAGTCACTGTGGTTTGTAGGATGACGGTATGACTAAACAGAAATTCATACATGATTGACTGGAGACTAAACCACATACTAGTACTTAGTGCTCGTGTGAAACTATAATTTAGAAGCCTTTGCTCCTTTTTGCAGGATAACTGTGTGCCCTCCCAGCATAGGAGTAAGTTTTCAGTCCTAGGAGCAGCACACCAAGGAAGAGGGATGAACATAATAACTATTTGGCTGAATCATTTCAGTAAATAGATGCTACTTAAGGGTCCTTTTGTTAGGACTGCTAAATATTATTGTGAAGGAGAAAAATTACAACAAATCTAGAGTGTTTTTAAAAAAATTATAGCTGCCATTCTTAAAAAGTTCAAGTTGGAAAAGTAAATTATAAGGATGCATACATATAATCTTGTTTTAGAATAAGGGCATCTCTGTTCTATGTTATAGAAGCCTAAGAACTTGATTTTACAGTGAAAATGACACATGCACTATAGATACAGTGAATATTTTTTCTACCAGCGTGAATAATACATTTTTCTTCCAACACTAAGGAATATGTCACTGAAGATGATATCCTATGAAATAAGTAAATGTTCACAAGTAGATATTTTTAATACATTTAAGTATATGCTGTGAATATTTACCTGAAATGATTTTAACATCAATTCAACTGAAATATACTATGAGAAAGGATATAATATTCATAAAATAATATAAACAATATTTTGAATTTCTGAATTACTTTCTGGACAATTGGTAAACACAACTAAGATGAAGTGAGATTGTAATACACTAGTCCAGCTTTGTCTTTTGGCCAGATTTGATTACTCATTTCAAGAATGTTAACATAAACACACCATATTTTCAAACTTTAAATATTTATTAGTATAAAAAAGTGAACATTAACTGGACTATGTTATAATAGTCTAAAATACATATTATTTTTATTTACTGAATTACCTTAACATATACAGTGACTATAAAACAAATAAAAAATAAAACAAAATAAGTAAAGTAGCAAATAATAGAAAAAGACACAAAAAAGAGCATGAGAAATACATACCCCTGAAGACATTCACACACACACACACACACACACACACACACACACACACACACACAC
>CAJQZJ010032058.1:5603675-5618055 GCA_907164525.1 Lophiomys imhausi | reverse complement strand
ATATATATATATATATATATATATATATATATATATATATGTATGTATATATATATGCATGTATAATATGTCTATATATAATATCACTTGTATATATAATTTATATAATTACTAATTTCTTACTTGTGTCATCATTGTGATGGAATAGCTGATAGATGCAAATTTTAGCAAGCAAAGATTTATTTTGGATCACAGTTTCAAGAAGTTTTAGTTCATCATGGCAGGGAAGGGTTGGTTATAGGTGTACCTCAATTTGTTTCAGTAGGGTTGTCAAACAACTGGTTACAGTGTAATAGGCCAACGAAGAACCTGATGACTGGACAGGATCAATAGGACCAGGCTACAAAACTCAACAAGGTATACCTGTAGTAAACATCTCTGTCTATCAAGACCCATAACATTTCAAAACAATGTCAAACTCTGTGGATGCAAGCCCAGAACAGTTATTTCAAATTTAATTTATAACAGGAAACCGGAGTATTTAGAAGACATTGTATCTATTAGTAACACTGAAATTGTTTCCCTGGAAGAACTATGATTTGAACTGATTGAACAACATTCTCCTTCATTTTACTTAAACATTTTATTTTAACTGGTACTACAAGATATAATTGAAATAAATGACATAATACTAATAACATTTTCAACATGTCTCATAGTTTTGTAATTTAGTTAGTAGAAAAACTATCAGAGCATGAATATTTATGAGTTGCTATTTTGAGGTATACTAGCTTAAGCAATGATTTTTCTATTAAGTCCTTACACTCATTCAAATTTCTCACATGCTGCTTCTATTTACTAAATGTTATCCTGGCCTTGAAAGTTATAATGAATTTTTAATTGAGAAATGCTGATACAGCTTTCTGCTAATGTTCAAATGCTGTCCAACATCACACATCTTACTGAGACATCTCTCCTAGCTGCTGATCACTTGAAGCTTACTTACTCCTTTGACAACTTCTAATTTGACTTACTTGACAAAGCACAAGAACTTTTTTATTTTGTAGTCTGTCCTTACTCAAGTTACTTACACCACAATTTCCCGTTTAAATATAGGAATAGCTTAATTGGACTGTTTCTCCTGGAAAAACTATTCTGCATACAAAACTACATTTGAGGCTCATTCATATTGCCTCTGTTTATTTGGGAAACATCTATCTATTTGTTCTTCATTGAAAACTATCTGTTTATTATTTTTTGTATATTCTAATTTTTTAAGATGTTTATTTATCACTTCAAGTTACATCTTCATCGCAGTTCCCTCCCTCCTCCCCTCCTGGCCTCAACCTCACACCGACTCCCCCTTCTACCAGAGCACATAATTTTTTTAATAATTAGGCCACAATTATGAAAATTATAATGTATAACATAATTTCCCAATGTCTAGTACATACATATTTGGCAGCTAATATTAATATTCTATCATCTATCTATAATCTATCTATCTCCATGTGTTTAAAGTTCTATACCTATCTCATTTTCCATCCTAACTTGCATTACCAACTTATAATCATCTTCTTAGACCTAGAACATCCTTTTAATTCCCAAACAGCTTAAAATTTAACTGTGAGACTATAACTATCTAGCTTTCAACAACATCAAAGACCTGAGAAGTGCAGAACCAGCAGCTTCCAAAACTAAGAAATGACAGACAACAGCCTCCTGGACTGTCCCCAATTTCTCTCCATACATTAGAGCATCTATCTTCAGTCTTTTGGCCCAGTATCTCTGACAGACATCAATTGTAAAGCTGGAATTATGAAGTACTTTCCTACCCTATCTTGGACTGTTAACTAACCTGCTTCCAAGTTTTGTCCTTTTCAGACAGCATTCTGTCTACAGTTGAAGCAAGGGACTTTTCTTTCCCAGTGACAGGTTTTCACTAATGCAACCATCTCCAAAGGGAGATTCCTCGATGCTCATCCTCTACTTGGAGTACAACAGGGGGTGCTGTCAGAAGCTGACATGTCTTAATATAAAAAAAAATCTTAAATTAAGAAACTTTGGAGTTTAAAGTTCTATATCTAACTCAGCTTTCATACTAACTTGCCTCATAATTTTAAAAATACATATGGACTGGACATTGGGATTGTATGCTACTCCATATAACTCTTATAATTGAGGCCTATTTATTTCTTTTGTTTTGTATTGTATTTGTAGTTATAAGAAAAAGAACCATTTTGTGGACTGAAAGGGAGAGCTGTTGGGGGGAAAAAAGAAATACCTTAAACTAAAAAAAAAAAAAAAGGGAAGAGGATGGGGGGTTGAGGAGGAGGAGGGTGGAAGGGTGGGACTGGAGGGGGGAGTAGGGAGGGGATTGTGATTGAGATGTAACTTGAAGAAATAAAAAATAAGTTGTTAAAAAAAAGAAACTTTGGAATGCCAAATTCTACATATCTTTTGAGATTTTTTAAGACCACCTATCTATCTCCATATATTTGGATAATCAAATGTTGCTTGTCTCTTAGCAACTTGATTTCCGGTTAACTTAGAAAACATCTGTGATAATCTATGTTAGTACCAAATCAAATGACATGTTTCAATGACTATTAGTTTGCATCTCTTAATTATCCTAAACAGTTTGTGACAGTTGCTATCAATGGGACAACACTTCAAATTGCATTTTTTTGATTTTTTAAACATCTATTTATTAATTCAAGTTATGTCTTAATCACAGCCCCCTCTCTTCTTCCCCTCCCAATCTCACCTTCCCATCCTCTACCCCCTCTCACCTATCCTACTCCTCCAATGGGGTGTGCCTCGATGTAACAGCTCTCCTCAGTTCATCAGCCATATGAAGGCTAAAAGCTCCCTCTTGCAGAGGGGACATACATGGCAGTTCCACTTGGGTAGTGTATACAACTAACAGGTAACAAATCTGTGTTTCTGTTCTTTTGGGTCTATTGGTTGTAGGATGGCTGTTCTGTACTAGATGGCTAAAAATCCAGTTATAAGTGATTATATGCCATGTGGATCTTTCTGGGTCTGAGTTAGCTCACTCATGATGAGCTTTTCTAGTTCCATCCGTTTGGTTGAAAATTTCATGATTTCCTTGTTTCTGATAGCTAAGTAGTATTCCATTGTGCAAATGTACCACAGGTTTTTGGGGATTTTGTTTGTTTTGTTTTGTTTTGTTTTTTATCCATTCTCCGGTTGAAGGACATCTTGGTTGTTTCCAGTTTCTAGCTATTGCAAATAAAACTGCTATGAACACAGTTGAGGAGATGCTCTTGTGGCTTAATGAGGAATCTTTTGAATGTATGCCCAGAAGTGGTTTGTCTGGGTCTTGAGTAGAGCTATTCCAAGTTTTCTATGATATCACCAGACTGATTTCGATAGTGGCTGTGTAAGTTTGCACTCACACCAGCAATAGGGGAGTGTTCCCCTTTCTCCACAACCTCGACAGCATGTGCTGTCTTTTGAGTTTTTGATCTTAACAATTCTGACAGTGTGAGATGGAAGCTCAGAGTCATCTTTTATTGCATTTCTCTGATGATTAAGGATGTTGAACATTTCTTCAAGTGTCTCTCTGCATTTTAACTTGTGATATTTCTGTTGTGGAGGATATCCAGCTTTCTTTTTGTTTTAATTTAATTTTTTTCCTTTATTCTTTATTTCTTCAAGTTACATCTCAATCGCAGTCCCCTCCCTATTCCCCCTCCAGTCCCACCCTCCCACCCTCAACCCCCCATCCTCTTCCCATTTTTTTCTTTTAAGTTTAAGGTATATCTTATTTCCCCCTACAGTTTCCACTTTCAGTCCAACAAATGGCTCTTTCTCTTATAATAATAAATACAATACAAAACAACAGAGGTAATTAGGCCACAGTTATGAGGGTTATATGGCTTGGTGTACATTCCCAATGATCAGTCCATATGTATTTGGTACCTGATTTTAACATTCTACTATCTAACCATCTCCATGAGTTTAAAGTTCCATATCTGACTCAACATTCATACTAACTTGCATCACAACTTTAAAAACATCTTCTTAGATCCAGAACACCCTCTTGATTCCTAAACAACTCAAAATTTAACTATGAGACTCTAGCTATCTCTTCTTCAACCACCTCAGAGACCTGAGAGGGATTAAATATATCTGATTTTATAGGAAGTACAGGGTCTGCAGCTTCCCAAACTAAGAAATGACATACCAGTGGCTGCCCGGACAGTTCCCATTTTCTCTCCATACATTACAGCATCGATCTTCAGTCATCTGGCCCATGTCTCTGACAGACATTAATTGTAGAGCAGGGGTTATGAAGGACTTACCTACCCTGTCTTGGCAGAGCTAGGCTGTCAACTTACCTGCTTCCAGATTTTGTCCTTTTTGGACAGCATGCTGTCTACAGTTGGAGCAAGGGGCTTTTCCTACCAAGAGATAGGCTTGCGACTAATTCAATCATCTCCCACTGGAGATTCTTCGATGCTTATCTTCTACTTGGAGGAGAATAGGGGGTGCTGTCAGGAGTTGATATGTCTTGATATAAAAAAATCTAAAGTTACGAAAACATCTTTGAATGCCATATTCTGCATATCTCTTGAGGTTTTTGAAGAGGCCCTATCTCTCTCTTATATTAGGGTAAGCAGATGTTGCTTGTTTCTTAGAAGGTTTATTTCTGATTAGCTTAGCAAGTAACTATAATAGGCTGTCATAGTACCTAACAGAATGACCGGCTTGCACAAACATTAGTTTGCATTTCTTAATTATCCTAACAAGTTTATGACAATTAGTAGTAAAAGGCCAAAACATCACATTTCATTTGTTTTTTCTTTACCTCCTAACCCTTCCATCCCATTTCTCTGGGGTGGGGTGTCCTTGTACAACAGTGCCTCATCTCAGTTGAGAGGTCTTCTGAGGGCCAAGAGCTTCCTCATTCATTTGGGGTCTACGAAGCAGTACCATCAGTGAAAAGTGTCTCATTGCCCAGGAGAGAGAACTACTAAACAAACAAACCAATAAGCAGACAATAGATAAAAAAGACTAAAAAGAAGAAAAAATATATAAAAAATAAATAAAAAATAAAAATTAAAAATAAGAAGTCTGTGTCCAAGTTCCCTTTGGTGTGTTAGTTGTAGTATCAATACCTTCTACTATATAGCTAAAATCCTACTATAAGTGAATAGATGCCATATGCGTCCTTCTGAGTCTGGGTTAGCTCACTCAGGATGAGCTTTTCTAGTTCCATCCATTTGGCTGCAAATTGCATAATTTCATTGTTCCTGATAGCTGAATAATATTCCATTGTGTAGATGTACCACAGTTTTTTAACCCATTCTTCGGTTGAGGGACATCTGGGTTGTTTCCAGTTTCTAGCTATTACAAATAAGGCTGCTATAAACATAGACGAGGAAACTTCCTTATGATTCCATGAAGAGGCATTTGGGTGTATACCCAGAAGTGGTATGGCTGGGTCCTGAGGCAAAGCTATTCCAATTTTTCTAAGATATCGCCAGACTGACCTCCATAGTGGTTGCACAAGCCTGCATTCCCACCAGCAATGGAGTAGGGTACCCCTTTCTCCACACCCTCTACAGCATTGCTGTCACTTGAGTTTTTGATCTTAGCCGTTCTTACAGGTGTGAGATGGAATCTCAGTGTTGTCTTGAGTTGCATTTCTCTGATGATTAAGGATGTTGAGCATTTCTTCAAGTGTCTTTCAGCCATTAGGGATTCCTCCTTTGTGAATTCTCTATTTAGCTCTGTACCACATTTTTTGATTGGATTAATTGGTTTCTTGGCATTTAATTTCTTGAGTTCTTTGTAGATTTTGGATATTAGCCCTCTGTCAGATGTGGGGTTGGTGAAGATTTTCTCCCAGTCTATTTGTTGCCATTGTGTTCGAATGACAGTGTCTTTTGCCTTACAGAAGCTTTTCAGTTTCATGAGGTCCCATTTATGGATTGTTGATCTCAAGTATTGAGCTGTTGGTGTTCTGTTCAGGAAGTTGTCGCCTGTGCCAATTAGTTCAAGGGTTTTTCCCACTTTTACTTCTAGTAGATTTAGTGTGACCGGCCTTATGTTAAGGTCTTTGATTCACTTGGACCTAAGTTTTGTGCAAGGTGATAAGTGTGGGTCTAATTTCCTTCTTTTACAAGTGGACATCCAGTTGGACCAGCACCATTTGTTGAAGATGCTGTCCTTCTTCCATTGTGCCGTTTTGTCTTCTTTGTCAAAAATTAGGTGGCCATAAGTGTGTGGGTCTGTTTCTGGATCTTCAATTTGATTCCATTGATCTACTGGTCTGTTTCTATACCAATACCATGCTGTTTTTACAACTATTGCTCTGTAATAGAGCTTGAAATCTGGGATGGTAATACCTCCAGATGTTTTTTTTTATTGTACAGGATTGATTTAGATATTCTGGGCTTTTTATTGTTCCATATGAAATTGAGAATAACTCTTTCCAAGTCTATAAAAAATTGTATTGGTATTTTGATAGTAATTGCATTGAATCTATATATTCCTTTGGTAGGATGGCCATTTTTATTATGTTGATCCTACCTATCCATGAGCATGGGAGATCTTTCCATCTTCTAAAGGCCTCTTCCATTTCTTTCTTCAAGGGCTTGAAGTTCTTGGTGTACAGGTCCTTTACTTGCTTGGTTAGAGTTACCCCCAGGTGTTCTCTGTTTTTTGTGGCTATTGTGAAGGGGGTTGTTTCCCTTATTTCTTTCTCAGCCCATTTGTTTGTTGTATAAAGAAGGGCTTCTGATTTTTTTGAATTAATTTTTTATCCAGCCACTTTTCTGAAGGTGTTTATCAGCTGTAAGAGTTCTCTGGTGGAATTTTTGGGGTCGCTTATGTATACTATCATATCATCTGCAAATAGGGATAATTTGACTTCTTAGTTTCCGATGTTTATCCCCTTGATCTCCTTTAATTGTCTTATTGCTCTAGCAACAACTTAAAGTACTATATTGTTTGAAGAGATATGGTGAAATTGGGCATCCTTGTCTTGTCCCTGAGTTTAGAGGAAATGTTTCAAGTTTCTCTCCATTTAATTTATGTTGGTTACTGGCTTGCTGTATTTTGCCTTTATTATTTCTATGTATGGTCCTTGTATGCCCGTTCTCTCCAGAACTTTTAGCATGAAGGGGTGTTGGATTTTGTCAAATGCTTTTTCCGCATCTAGTGGGATTATTATGTGTTTTTTTTTCTTTCATCTTGTTTATATGGTGAATGACGTTGATAGACTTTCGTATGTTGAACTATCCCTGCATTCCTGGGATGAAGCCTACTTGATCATGGTGGATGATACTTTTGATGTGTTCTGGAATTCGGTTTGCTAGTATTTTATTAAGTATTTTTGCATGTATGTTCATGATACTTCCAATTGAAGTTAATAAAAAAAGACAGAGAAGGGCATTACATACTCATTAAAGGAAATATCCACCAAGAGGTCATCTCAATATTGAACATCTATGCCCCAAATACAAAGGCACTTACATTTATAAAAGAAATGCTTCTAAAACTTAAATCGCACATCGATCCCAACACTTTAATAGTGCGAGACTACAACACCCCACTCACAACTATGGACAGATCATCAAGACAGAAGCCAAAGATAGAAATAATGAATCTAACAGAGATCATAACCAAATGGACCTAACAGATATCTATGGAACGTTTCACTCAAACACAAAAGAATATACCTTCTCCTCAGCACCTCACGGAACCTTCTCCAAAATCGACCATATAATTGGACACAAAGATAGCCTCAATAGATTCAAGAAAATTGAAACAACCCCTTGTATATTATCAGATCACCATGGAATAAAGCTGGACTTCAATAGCAAAAGAATCAGCAGAAAATCTACACTCACATGGAAATTGAACAACTCTCTACTAGAGGACCACTGGGTCAGGGAAGAAATAAAGAAGGAAATCAAAGACTTCTTAAAAACCAACGACAATGAAGGCACAACATACCCAAACTTATGGGACACAACGAAAGCTGTGCTACGAGGAAAGTTCATAGCACTAAGTTCCTTCAAAAAGAAAATTGTGACAGCTCATACTAGTGAATTAACAGCCAAACTGGGTGAATTGGAAAAAAAAGAAGCAAACACTCCCAAGAGGAGCAGAAGGCAGGAGATCATCAAACTTAAGGCTGAAATCAACAACTTAGAAACAAAAAGAACTATATAAAGAATCAATGAAACCAAGAATTGGTTCTTCGAGAAAATCAACAAAATAGACAGACCCTTAGCCAAATTAACTAAAAGACAGATGGAGAAGACACAAATCTACAAAATCAGAAATGAAAAGGGAGAAATAACAACAGACATTGAGTAAATTCAGAGAATATTTGGATCCTACTTTAAAAATCTATACTCCACCAAATTTGAAAACTTAACTGAAATGGACAATTGTCTTGATAGATTCCTCCTACCTAAGCTAAATCAAGATCAGATAAACAGATTAAACAGCCCTATAACCCCTAAGGAAATAGAAATAGTCATTAAAAATCTCCCAATCAAATTGCATTTTTAAGTTTTACGTAGGTACAATACCTTAAAAAGGGTTAACCTTAATTTTGAATCAATGTATAAAAATCAATACTGATGTAGCCAAATATAATCTTAATTTTGTATCAATATACAAAGATATAAGAGCATTTTCAATAATGTGTCAATTTTTCTTTCTCATTCTATACTATGAGATATTCCATTTTTTACAAGTCTTTCCCCACTACATAGAAGATAAGGAAGGATAGAGAAAAGAAAAAGAGAAATCCCTGGGCCTAACCTCCAAAACCTATTTATCAAAACCATTTAATAGTTTGTAACCAATCCCCCTAAATACCAACAAACATCTATAACCCATCATATGACCAACAGTGGGGGGGTCACCCTCCCCATCTTCTGGGCATGGGAGGTCCACCCACTCCACCTTCTGGGAATGGGATGTGGCTCTTTTAAAATTATTTTCTGCTGATTTAGGACATAGCAAACCTGTTTGGGACCAAACTATGAATGGGAAAATGGTTAAGCAAGTTAATGGTAACATTTGATATTCAGTCCTTTTGTGGTCAGCTATTTACATGTCCTAAGATATTTGTAGTCAGGGGTTGAACTTCATGGTTTTACTGAAGTCCTGGCTGGAACAATCTGTGGGCCTGTACCCTCTTAGTTAGCCATTTTGAGTTGTTCTGGTTATATATTTTTGAGGAAACAGCTATTGAGGAAGTCTGCGAAGCTGGATCATCTTGGCTTTTTTTGTGTCTGATCCCTTTTCTTCAGAGCTTTCAGTTGTCTAGTTGTCCCTGGAATCCTTAGATGGATGCCTTTAATTTCCTGGAAAGACAAGAACGAGCCCCGTACTAATCCAAACTCAATGGCACTATTTTTTTTTTGTGTGTGGTAGGTAATATCTTTCCTAGAGCAAATTGTTTTTTTTTTTTTTAACAAGATCAAAAGTATTATCTTTCACTTGAGACTAAAAAAAATTCTTTTGATATTTTGGAAATAAACATACCTTTAAGTGTATATATTTTGCGGTCACATAGTACAATTCACTTTGAATTTCAGCATGCCTTTTGCCAGTATCTTTTAAACATAAATCATTGCAAATTCTATGTGCCTGCCTCTGCATTATAAGTATTGGGATCAAAGGCATGTACCTCCCAGTTGTTGGGATTAAAGGTGTGCACCACGACCTCTGAATCTAAGTTTTTTCTCTATTTGGAGCTTTCTTTGTGTCAGACTGGCCTTGAACTCAGAGATCTGCATGTTTATTTCTCCAGTGTATTAAATGTGAATGACTCTCAAGTGATGAGATTAAAAGTATGCACCATTACTACCCTGTTCTTTGTAACTCTAGAATTTAAAAGACAACTAACTCAATAGTGATTCTCTGTCTATGCTGGAGTTAAAGACAATGGCCAACATGACCCTTCTCAAATATTATACCACATTCTCATTGTTTACGCTAAGAGAATCTTTGAAAATAATTTAAATATGTTTAAAGTTCTATCACTTTACCAATTAAAAGTATTCTGCTAGAGCATGCAAAATATGTTCTATGGTTACTTATAAACATCATTTTCTTTCATTTATATTTATGTAGTTTTTTCATAAGGAAGTATAGATAGAAGTGAAATCTACCTTTACAATCAGAGAAATAGGGAACAGTTTGCAGAATAATGAATAAACAAGAAAATAAGTACATATGAAATATCTAGCTTCAGTGTTTTTAATTTTCTTTTGATTAATTTCCCACCAGTATTCAATCTCTATATTTGGGGCATATACTATATTGGACAGTGTATTCCTTGACCAATATTTCTCAATGCTGTGGGTTTCTAGGTGATTTACTCATGAAACTTTCCTCTGGATCAGACAATAATATATTCTGGATGGATATTTTACAACCTCCAGACCAACTGGACTTCTAATAACATTGCTTCTTGGTCTAAATTGTCTCTCCTATATGCCAAATGACTATAAATCTATCAATGCTTCTCAAGAGTTTCCTAGCTAGTCCCTTGCATAATACTAAAAGCACATTAACTAACATTAGTTGTTAGCTTCAGTGCCAGTTTTGGTAGCTGGCATTTCAATTTTAAAGCCTTTATTTGATTCATGAAAATTTCAAAAGGTAATATTAAAGAAGGTAAACCTCATGACAGACTATTAACCACTGTAGCATTAACATGAGACACTTATGAAAGGTATGGATATGTGGAAGATAATTTATGATTGTTCCAAATGCTTAGATGCAGATAATAGAAATTAAGGTGATGGTGATAGTAGCCAGGATGTATTTTTAACATATATTAAATATAGAATACACTTCATTATGAATCAGAAAATGTGAAAGAAGTTAATTAACAGATTTGAAGTATATATATATATTTGAAATATATATAATGTATACATTTAGCATATAACTCTACCAGACTTCCAAGAAAGATTTAATACCAATACTCTTCAAATAATTCCACAAAATAGAAACAGAAGGAACATTACCCGACTTACTTTATGGGACTACAGTCGTTTGTATTCCTAATTTCTCCAAGACTTTTATCAAGAATGGATGTTGGCTTTTGTCAACAGACTTTTCTACTCAGCTGGATGTATAAGAATCCCCAATACCTTATGCATCTTTACAAAGGTCCCCTAAATTCTTCGATATCATTTAAACCAATAACTGATACCTAAAAGTAGGGTGATACTGACTTCTAGTCAGCCAGTATACTATACAAAATAAATACTAATTTTTACATTTTCGTTTGTACTTTTCTTTGATGTTCACTCATTCCTTATATGAAATTTCCAAACTTTAATGATAGCTGTTTCCTCAAAAGTCTACAACCACAACTCAAAATCACTAAGATCGTTCAGCTCCACATACTACTCCAGCCAGAATTCAGTAAAGGCCTGAAGATCAGCTTCTGTCTACAAACTTCTTAGGACATCTAAATAGCTAAGCACAAAAAGACTGAACATCAAATGATTCTATTAACATTTTTAACCATTTTTCCATCCCTATTTGAGCCCCAAACAGGTTTACTGCATCCCAAATCAGCAGGAAGTCATTTATGAGAGCGATGTCCCAGGCCCAGAAGGTGGGGAGGGTGTCCCCCCCCCTTTGGTTATTCGATGGATAACAGAAAATTTTGTCATTTAGGGGAAGAGACTACAAGCTGTTAAATGGTCTTGTTAAATGTTTTTTGGAGGTTAGATCTAGGGACTTCTCTCTTTTACTTTTCTGTATCCTTCTTTCTCTCCTATGTAGGAGTGAATAGAATGAGAAAAAATGGGACATAGACATAGTATAGGAAAGATCAAGAAAAAAGGACAGATTATTGAATAAGCCCTTATACCTTTGTATATTGTTACAAAATTAATAATATATTAGGCTAAATTCGTATTGATCATTGTATATTAATGCAAAATTAAGAATGTATTGGACTATATCAGTATCAATCTTAGTATATTGATACAAAATTAAGAGTATATTTGGCCACATTGGTATTGATCTTTGTATATTGTTACAAAATTAAGGGTAACACTTCTTAAAGGTATTGTACCTAGTAATGCTTAAAAAGGAATTGTGAAGTTTTGGCCTTTTGCTACCAACCATCATAAACTGTTTAGGATAATTAAGAAAAACAAACTAAGAGTCATGCAAGCATGTCATTTTGTTAGTTACTATGACAGTTTATCACAGTTATTTTCTAAGCTACTCAGAAATTAAGTTGTTAAGAGAGAGCAACATTTGCTTATCTAAACATAAGAGATAGATATGGTGTCTTCAAAACCCCAAGAGATCTGCAGAGTATGGCATTCAAAGATGTTTTCTTAAGATTTTTTTTATATCGAGACATACCAGCTCCTGACAGCATCCCCTATTGCATTCCAAGTAGAAGATGAGCATCGAAGAATCTCCAGTGTGAGATGGTTGAATTAGTGGCAAAAAAAAAAAAACAAAAAACAAAAAAAAAAAAAAACAAAACCCTTGCTTCAACTGTAGACAGAATGCTGTCCAAAAAGGACAAAACTTGGAAGCAGGTAAGTCGACAGCCTAGCTCTGCCAAGACAGAGTAGGTAAGTCCTTCATAATTCCTGCTCTACAATCAATGTCTGTCAGAGAAAGGGGGCCAAACGGCTGAAGATTGATGCTGTAATGTATGGAGAGAAAATGGGAACTGTCGAGGCAGCCACAGGTATGTCATTTCTTAGTTTTGGAAGCTGTGGACCTTGCACTTCCTATATAATCAGATATATTTATCCCTCTCAGGTCTCTGAGGTGGTTGAAGAATAGATAACTAGAGTCTCATAGTTAAATTTTGCATTGTTTAGGAATCAAGAGGGTGTTCTGGATCTAAAATGTTTTTAAAATTGTGATGCAAGTTAGTATGAAAGCTGAGTTAGATATAGAACTTTAAACTCATGGAGATGGTTAGATAGTAGAATGTTAAAATCAGGGTCCAGATGCATATGGACTGGACATTGAGAATGTATGCTAAGCCATATAACTCTCAGAATTGTGGCATATTTATTTCAATTTTTTGTACTGTATTTATTGTTATAAGAGAAAGAACCATCTGTTGGACTGAAAGGGGGAGCTGTTGGGGGGAAAAAGATATAACTTAAACTAAAAAAAAAAAGGAAGAGGATGGGGGTTTGAGGGGGAAGAGGGTGGAAGGGTGGGACAGGAGGGGGGAGTAGGGAAGGAATTGTGATTGAGATGTAACTGGAAGAAATTAAAAAAATAAAACAAATGAAAGGGTTGGACTGTTCCTATTTCTTCTAATCTCAGAGTTTGTGCTCTCATCTCAACAAACACACTATAACTTTTAGTGGTTGATCCTATAAGTTATATTGTTAGTAGTAGCAGCATCTTTATTTCCAAGCTATGGTTACATAAATTATAACAGTTTTAACAGTGTTGATTTTTACCCTTCTTATATATAGTATAATATCTCCTCCCTTGAGTGACTTTGTAAGAACTGGTGTGGGAGAAAAGTGAAACCTCAAAAGATGTTTTACTGTTTATATTTATTTCATACAGTTTAAGTATATAATATGTTTTGTGGAGAAATATAAAAAATTACTGTCTTTTGAAGATAAATATTTACTACATTCATATACATGCATAAATATATAAAGTAACCCATGTTGTTAGTTTCTAAACATCAAAATGTTTATGTATGCATTATTTTTTAACCCAACAAAGAATGACTGCTGTAGATATACCATAGAAGGAAATTTTGTACCAATTACAAACTTTTCTACTTATGGACTCATGTTTCATCAAGATTACATTTTACTCTATTTCCTTCCAAGTGGGTGGCCTTCTGTGGTCAGAATTTCCCTGCCATTATATCAAAAGTGATTTTAGTTTTCAAATGTAACAAAGAGAACCTGTCAGTTTATTTATCTCCTAGGAATTCTGAAGTATGACATAAATTCTTTTACTATGGATTCATCTTCACCTAGATTCCTTTTATTGACTAATTTATCTATGTGTATATCCTGGCTAGGTCATCCCTCCTGTCTAATTTGAACATATAACTTAGGGGGATCTAAGTATTTAACTATTATCTTCTCCCAGAATTTCTCACTCTGGAAAGTGTATACATGCCTCTGATTCAATGTTTCTACCAATATTTCTCACTAAGTTTTAAATGTTTGGAATGGCTAGTGTAGTATCATTATTTGATTATCTAATAATATTTAAATGCCATAGTCAGAGCTATTCTCTTTATCATATCTTATCTTAATTGGGTTATATATAAAATATTAGGGCATGAGTCTGTTTATGTTTTGGTTTTGTATATATTTAATTCTAAATTTTCAAACAATATATGTCTTTCATATTTGTCCTTTCTCATCACATTCTAGATCCTCTCTACCCATCCCACTTCATG
>CAJQZJ010032058.1:5487726-5573675 GCA_907164525.1 Lophiomys imhausi | reverse complement strand
GGATTATGAAGGACTTACCTACCCTGTCTTGGCAGAGTTAGGCTGTCGACTTCCCTGCTACGAAGTTTTGTCCTTTTTGGACAGCAGTCTGTCTGCAGTTGGTGCAAGGGATTTTTTCATGCCAAGTGATAGGCTTGCCACTAATTCAACCATCTTACAGTGGAGGTTCTTCGATGCTTATTATCTACTTGGAGTAGAATAGGGAGTGCTGTCAGGCGCTGATATGTCTCGATATCAAAAAAAAAAGGAAATCTTAATTTAAGATAACATCTTTGAATGCCATATTCTGCAGATCTCTTGGGGTTTTTGAAGATGCCCTATCCATCTCTTGTATTAAGATAAGCAAATGTTGCTTGTCTCTTAGCAACTTGATTACTGGGTAGTTTAGAGAATATCTGTGATAGACTGTCATAGTAGCTAACAAAGTGACATGTTTGCATGACTAGGAGTTTGTTTTACTTAACTATCCTAGACCGTTTTAGACGGTTGGTATCAAGAGGCCAGAGCTTCACATTTTATTTTTAAGTATCTCTAGGAGAATCGAAGCGTCTATTAGGGGAGCCCAGGGACGGCTGGACAGCAGAAACCTCAGCAGAGAGCAAAATCAGGCACCAAGGAGGACGAGTGACCCAGTTGATTCTGCCTGGCAGACTTCCTCAATAGCTGTCTCCATCGGGGGCCAGCAATCCAATGTCGTTGGGACCGTTCAGCTCTACACAATGCCCCGGCAGGAACCTCAGTGAAGCCTGCAAGATCAGTTTCTGCCTACAAACCCCTTAGGTCATCTAAACAGCTGAGAACAGAAGGACTGAACATAAAAGGAGTGTACTAACATTTTTAACCATTTTTTCCATTTGGGTTCGGTCCCCAAACAGGTCTACTGTGACCCAAATCAGCAGGAAGTCACTTTAAGAGAGCGACGTCCCATGCCCAGAGGGTGGGGAAGGTGTTTCTCCGCCCTTCTTTTTGGTTATTTGTAGGATAACTGAAAACTCCGATATTTAGGGGAAGAGATTACAAGCTGATAAATGGTCCTGTTTAATGGGTTTTGGAGGTTAGCCCCAGGGACTTCCTACTTTTCCGTTTCTGTATCCTTCTTCCTCTCCTATGTAAGAGTGCATAGGCTTGAGAAAAATGAGATATAGACATAGCACAGGAAGGTCCAAGAAGAAGGGGCAGATTATTGAATATGCCCTTATACCTTTGTATATTGATACAAAATTAGTAGTTTATTTGGCTAAAGTGGTATTGACCATTGTATATTGTGCAAAAATAAGATTGTATTGGATTACATAGGTATTGATCTTTGTATATTGATACAAAATTAAGATTATATTTGGCCACAATGGTATTGACCCTTGTATATGGACGTAATATTAAGATTGTATTGGGCTACATAGGCATTGATCTTTGTATATTGATACATAATTAAGAGTATATTTAACCACAATTGAATAGATCTTTGTATATTGATACAAAACTAAAGGTAACGCTTCCTAATGGTATCATACCTAGAGTTTCTATCTTTTAAGGCCTTACTTTGCTTTGTTGTTTCTCTGTTTTTATTCCTTCATTTTTTAAATTTAAAATAGATATTCTCTTATACAATACATCCAAACCTTAGTTTCCCCTTCCGTTCCTCCTTTCCTCCAATATCCCTTATACTCCACCTCCCTTTTTCCCCAGGTTCATGCCCCCTGTTTCCTCTCCAGAAAAGAGCAGTTCTCAAACAGATGACAGCAAGACAAAACAAAATAAGATAAAATAAGACAAGATCAAAGCTCTCATACTGATGCTGCACCAGAAATCCCAATGGGAGAAAAAGAATCCCAAGATCAGGCAAAAGACTCAAAGATATACCTGCTCTCACTCTTAGGAGTCCCTCAAGAAGGCCAAGCTCAGCCATAACATATACACTGAGGTCCTTGTGCAGACTCATGCAGGTGCTGTATTTGCCATTTCAGTCTCTGTGAGCCGGAATGAGCCCTGCTTAGTTGACTTAGTAGGCCATGTTTTTCTGGTGTCCTCCACCCCCTCTGACTCCTACAGTGTTTCTTCTCCCTCTTCCACAGGTTTCAAGTTACCAGAAGTTCCTACATATTGAAAAGATTTCTGTGAGTCAATTAGTTTAATAGACACTTCAAAATTATGTGCATTTTGTGCACACATTATATGTAATTATGAAAGGTAAAGGATAATAATATTGAATTTGACAATGATTTTAACAAGATGATAGACTTCTTTAATATATTTGCATATTAATCCATGAATGGTTTTAAGTATAACAGATGGATAAACCATTTCTTTTTTTTTCAATTTTCCTTTTATTGAAAGTAGATTTGTTTTCATACTACATATTCCAATTAGTTTCCCTTGCCTCAACTCTTTGGAGATCCAACCCACATCATCTCCCATTCAGAGTTACACCCTTCTTTACTCTTCTTAAAAATATGCATATGAAGATTAATAATAAAATAAAATAACATACAACAAAAATACCCCCAAAGAATCAGAATAGAACAAAACAAGCAATTGTTAAAAAGTGGCAAAGAAAAACTGGCAACGAAAAAGCATGAGAAACACATACAGTTGCAGAGAAACACACATTCAATGATAGAGGAATCTTATAAAAACACAAAATCTGAAACCATAATACATACTCTAAAGATCTGTTAGTTGTTTTTAATGCCCTAAGAAAACATTATGAGACAAAGAGCCTCCAAGTACGTAATTTAGTTCATTTTTTTTTTGGCCACATATTGCTGGCTGTGGGTCTTGTTTTGTGGTTTCATATCCAGTGAGAGTCTAATTTTTCTTAGATAAAACATTTTTTTATTTTCCCCAAATTGGAGATCAATTAGTCATAGCATCAAACTAGGGGTGGGGATTATGTGCAGTTCTACTCATAGTGCTGAGGCCCCATTTATCCTAGAACTGTGAAAGCCCTGTGCATACTGCCAAAATCTATGAATCCATGAATTCATATGTATTTTAGTTCTGCTGTGTTTAGAAAACCTTGGTTCTTTAATGTCCTCCATCCCCTTTGCCTCTTACACTTCTTCTGCCTCCTCTTCTGCAGAGTTCCCTGAGCCTTCTAAAGGGAGAGATTTGATAGAGACAGCCCATGAGGACTGAATGCTCCAAATCCTTACACTCTGTAGATTCTCTGATCAGGTCTCTCTTTGTTTCTATTTTACTACAAGAGGATGTTTCTCTACTGATGGCTGAGGAAGGCACTGATTTATGAATAGCGAAGAAAATTGTTAGTATTCATTTTATTGCTACCTATCGTTAGCAGAAACAGTAGTATTTAGTTTTCCCATAGGTTCCTGGCCTATCTAGTCTCAGGTTACTGGCTACCTCAGTAGTGTCTGAGATACGTTCCATCTCATGGAGTGTGCTCTAAAGCCAATCAGATATAGAGGTAATATAAGGACAGAAAGCCAAACTGAGAGCCATTTGTGGTTGTATGGAAATCTCACACACTAGAAGCTTCCTAAAATGGGCACATATATGAAAGCGATACAAAAGTAATTGCCAAATAATTGGGGAGATATAGCCTAAACTGGATATCTTTTGTCACCAACTGAAGCTTTTGGTACTGGGAATGGGTTATGTCTAATTGAGTTGTTGGTCAAAGAGGCTCTATGGAAACTCCACTCAAAAATATATGGTATTGCCAAGGCAATTTTTTTTTCTCTGCAAATGGACAACAAGGCCCTATTGCTGAGGACATTTATACAACTCAGTGAATATGGAGAAGCCAAGCTGGTTCCTATCTAGAGTCTTCAGCCCTATAGACTAACATTCATGGAACTGGAACGTACTCTGCATTCTTTCAAAGAAGAAAGTAAACACCAACCTTTATAAAAGCCTTCTAAACTAAAATGAACTGGATGCAAGGTGCGCTAGCATAATAGTGACACAAAGCTTAAGAGAGAAACCGACCAATATCTGGTTAAGACTCATTTCATCAGATGGAATCCATCCAAGTCATTGCTAGAGTGGACAAAAAATGATACATTTCATTTTATATATTTACATGCCATAAAAATGTTTAGTTTCCAAATATGTGGGGATTTGAGGAGATTTTTAGAACATAGAGTTTTTTGTTGTTATTGTTTAGTTTAGTTTATTAGAATCATAATAAAAGTTACAATGTGATCAGTATAAAATTAGCTTTCAATCATGTTTTGAGTAATAATTACCCTTCAGTTTAATATTTTATAAATTATAGAATCAGAAATAAAAAATATAAAGTTCTTTAAGCATAATTATTTATTCATTTTCATGTCTGAGAACAAAAAAAAGGGTTTCACTTAAATTTATCCAGGTAATATTAGTTTCATCTGTTAAACTTATTTGATCTTAAATATTTTCAAGAAAGTTTATGAAAGTGAAGTACTCATAGTTAAAATAGTGTCATATTAATTTTATTCATTTTATTTTCTATTTTTGATTCACTATTATCAAGCTATCATGAACTTGTTTTGTAGAACTGCCTGTCCTCAAACTCATAGAATTCAGTTACTTTGCTTCTGAAGTACTGGTATCAAATGTGTATGCTGCCATGTCTAGCCTAGTACTATGTATCTCTGTGTGTGGGTGCACTTGTTCTTGTGTGTGCATATTTTCTTCAAGTGACAAAAATGTATTTTTCGTCAAGTTCTCTGTTTACTTTCACTATAACTTATGAATTTCAAATTGTGAAAAAATTCGCTATATATACTAATTGAAAAGATGTTCCTCCAAAACAGAGTTAAATTTGTGTTCTTGACAAGTAACTCTCATGGTTTAGTCAGAAGTATGAAAATATGTTACAGAACACTGCTCTACAATTCTCAGGTTGTTATTTTGTCTTCAGACTTCTTCTTTAATCATATGGATGAAAATTCTATCTTTTGTTTTACAGAAGCTTTAAAAGCCATAAAAAACAGTGAGTAGCTTTCCTTCCAATTTAATTGAAACCTTGCCTTATACCCTGGTTGAAGAGTTACTCCCTTGGGTACCAGTGAAATCTCTTAGATAAGTGCACTCCAGATATCAGGTCAGACAATTCAAATCATTAGAGTCCAGATTTTGAGTATTTGCATTTGCCATATGTATTTGGAAATATTATCGTGACAACTAGAATTCCCATTTCTCCTCCATGTATCCTAAACTTATGAACTATGGCTGTGGGAAAAATGTGTCATGTATTATTTTAGAGTGGAGAGTATGGAAATTTGGAAATCTTGGGCTTATAAGAGGCACAAGATTTTAGTTGACTGTTGAATGAGTCTGAAGGCAAGATATTAATTAGCAATGGGTTCAATGAGTCACTATGTCACCAGTCATAATCATAGAGTAGAAGGTTGGGACATGAAGTCTAGTACAAAATGATGATGCCAGCTGATTGTTGAGTTATGGTACAGCTGGGTCACACTAGTTAAGACATATCATTGAACTCCCAGAAACATATACTTTTAAGGTCACAGTTTCTTTATTCCTAAGTATATTACCAGGTACTGGGACTGAATAATTTTCTCTACAAAATTTGTGTGTTGTTGTTTTGTACCTGTTGTCCATAAACATCATTTTATCTGAAGATAGAGTCTATAAAGATGTAATGTTATTTAGGACTTATGAATAGGGTGTTTACATGAACTGTTTTTATTTTTGTCCTTTGAAGTGAAACAAACAAACAAAAAACATTAAGTGCAGTGAGTAGTTGAGAGCAGATCTTGGCAGAGTTGGATGAGGGAAAAGGATATGATCAAAATGTCTTGTATAAATTTCTTAAAGAACATCTTAGAGAGGGAATAAAGAATGTTTAGGATGAAAATAATCCTAGTGGGAAAACCACATAAACACAGAGGCAAGAGCATTCATTCCAAATTTATTTGAGAAGTTTCAGTACACTTCTCAAAAAAATTCTATTCTACCAACACCATTGTTTTGCAACACTGAGAAGGAAAATTATATTAATAATATACTTAGTCTGTTCCAATAATACTAGAAAAACAACACATGGAGTGAAGAAGAAAGAAGTAGTCATCTGTGAGGTTATATTGTGCATTTCATTATTGGCAGTCTTCTCCTTAATAGGCTCCTTAACACACTCTCACATTTTCATATGATAAGCCTATTTATAGAAGTCTCTCATTATCCCAAACTCTCTAACAAGCGCCACCTGTATTTGGTTTTATTTGTTTGTCACTTTCTCTAAGAGAGCAACATCATGAACCAAGATTTATATGACATGCAGTGAAATCCGTGGACTGTATATTTATGAAATATTCCTGGAAATTTCCCACTCAATCTCAATGTTTAGTTCTGTTACATCAACCAAGCAAACATTAAATTAATTCCAGTGAAATTGATGATCAATAACTAAATGAATCAGACCATTCTGCATAGAATTCTGCCCTGTACTTTTTAAAGTAAACTTACTCTTCTTGCTTTTTTTTGTTAAGTAGTGTTAATCAGCCTCTGCTGCCATGGGAGCCTATCCCAATGGAAGAATTGTCTGCTTTTACAACTAATAGGTGCAAAAAAATCTATTCGTAATTTTCCAGAACTAAGTGCACAAACTCAGTATTATTGTTCTCTGGATTTTAATAAGATAGCCTATCCTTTGTTATCATAGGTAATATTTACCTGCTATGTGATAAAACCATGAAAATCTTTCCATTATCCTGCCTTTATAACTGTTGTTGTACATTAAAATGAAACATGATCACCTACCTAGACATAAAATCTATGTCAACACACTACGAAGCCAATAAGGAATTGGTTTTTGTCTGCTGTCCAAAGTAGCAAAACAAGATGAATTATAGGAAAAGAAATATAGTAAAATGTTTTTGTCCATTAACCATGCTTTAACCTGCCTATATGACAAGGAAACTCATTATCTCTTATCAACTAAGAATTTTATAGGATGTACAGTGCCAGGGATTTCAAACTGATCCACATGAGTACAGAGAAGATTTCTACTCTATATGAACATGTTAAATGTGTTAAATGAGAGTTCAATAAGGTGTTCATTTTGTTGTTGAAACTAGAACTCAATTCACACCCATGAAAGAAGCAATAATTTTCTAAGAAACACAAATGATAAAAAAAAAAAAACCCTATTGTGGTAGGATAGAATCTAGCAGCCTAGGGATTCTGGAAGCTCACATAAAAGGTATGGGTAGATCCAATTACATGCGGATGTTATTAACATTGAAGGGTGTGTCTTGAAAGCCCATCCAAGAGCAGAATGAAGGTCATGGGACTGTGGATGCACTGTTGGAGGGGCATGCCTTGGAAAGCCAGCCAACAACTATGGCAACAACAATGCCAGAATTCACACCGAGATCATTATGACACATTACAACACAAGGGATTTTAAAATTGGAAGCCCACAAGACCCCTGCCCTGCCTCTTTCTCGTCTTCCTCTACCAACAAATGTCGAAAGACCATGCACTGCTGCTACTCATCACCATTTTGCACCCACCTGCCAGGAATCCACGCAAGTGGAGAAAGTAAAGGCAGACCCTCCCTGGTGCTCCAGAACACTGGCCTCAGAGCATTGGAATGGTCAAAACACCAGAATAAAGTCCTTGGCGCCCCAGAGCATTGGAACAGTGAGCCCAAAAAACTTTTCATCTTGCAAACAATTGTGCCCTAGGACCATAGACGCAATTATTGGCGGATTAAAAGGCTACTTCACTTCAATAATCGAAACAGATCAAATTTATAAACTGGCTTTAAGATTTGATGAATAAGACTCACAGACTTTAAGACTGAAAAACTTGGTGGAAACGAGCCATCCATATGGATCATGCCAAAAATTAACCTGAGAGAATTAATATCCTTTTAAGAAACTTAAGTTAGTGTTGTGTTTGTTTTTTATAGATATTAGAGTATTTCAGGCATTAAGATATTCTTAGTTAGATTATAGGTTTTAGAATTAGGGTTTGGGTTTTGGGATTTGGGAACTTTATTGTTAAGTATTAATAAATATATAAGTATGAATAAAATTTACTGTTGTACCCTATACTTTCCTTTCAAACAATTTTGTAGCTTCTTCCTTTTTTCTTCCTTTCTTCCTTCCTTCTTTCCTTTCTTTCTCTGTCTGTCTTTTCTGCCATGTGTGTTTTTTCATTTGCACATACATCATTTTTTACTCCTCCCAATAATTTTTGAGGATTAAATTCAGATCTCTCAGGCTTGGTGGTAAGTATTTTACTGACTGATATGTATCACAGGTCCTGTAACTTTCTTTTACCAATAGTATTCTTAAGGTGGAAAGGTAGATGGGGGATAAGAACTAAAATTAAAAAAAATAGGTATATTAGGTTAGGCAACATTTCACCCTGTTTTGATCAAATGGATTGCAAATTCACCATGACTTGCACAGATTTAAGAGATATTGCACAAGTTTGATACGGTGTTGTCATTTCACAGTGAATAAATGAAATGGAAAATTCATTTTTGTAATTCTAAATTCCAAGTAACACATAAGAAAGTCACCAGAGTCTAGAGAAAGGCCACTTGAGAAACTTCAGGGTTTTCTATTTTAGCAATTTTCATAGTACAGACTTTCTATGTTTGAAATAAAGAAAATTCACATTTTCATTTTGCACTGGTATTGGAAAATTATCTACCATAGGCTGCACAAATCCATTTTTGAGATCTCATCCTCTAGAGGCCACCAACTACATCTAAGCTTCAGTCAAACAACAAACAACTTGTTCCCAAGACTCTCAACTCACTTTAATAAGCACATGAAGATCTGTGCTCTATCTAGTTTCTTCATGCTCTTTTTCTCATATAATTTCATTTTCGTTTTCCCCACATATATTTTCCAGAATATTTACATTTCATACTGTTCTTTTTAGGAGACTGATTTTGATTTAAGGATCTATTTTAAAAGGACTACTAAAACTCAGCTCTAATCAAAATTTGGTGAAAAAAAATCCATTGTCTTAGTTAGGGTTTCTATTATTGTGAAGGGACATCATGTCCCACAATAACTCTTATAAAGGAAAACATTAAATTGGGACTCACATTTCAGATACCTAGTTCACTATTATTTTGGTGAGAAACATAGTGGCACACACACAGACATGGTTCTGAAGAAACAGCTGAGAGTTCTACATTCAAATAGATCCTCAGGCAACAGGACTTGAACTGGCTTGAACTTCTGAGATCTCAAAGCCCAGTCACTAATAACCTCTCTCCTCCAATGAAACCAGACATACTCCAACAAGCCCACACACCTCCTAATAATGCCTCCCTATGGGCCTATGAGGGTATTTTCATTCAAACTACCACACCAATAAAAAGACAATTTGATCCCATAGTAAAAATCTATTCCACTTGAAATCTACTCCCTTCTGAGGAAGGATATTCTGCCTTGTTTTGGGATATATAGTTGGTAGACTGTCCTGGTGGTCAGTCATTTTAGTATTAGATTTAGAAATGCTGTGACCACAGTCTTCAAAGGAATCTTCATCTGAAGACATAAGAGGCTCAGGAAACTTGCAAGCCAACTTGTACTAACAAAACAAAACTCCAGTGGAAACATTAGAATAGAGAGTTTTGTTTTTGCTTTTGCTTTATTTGTTCATTTTTTGTTTATTTTGGTTTGTTTATCAAAAATTAACTAGCTTTGTATTTTGTTTATCCATAAACCAAATTACTCTTTTTTAGTGAGCATTTTTATTAGTGGAAATTTTGAATACTATAGTTTTTCTCTGAATAATTCAATCAGTGACAAAAAAAAATCTCTGATCACTGTCAACAAAAGGCAGATAACCAGATTGCAGATATGATCAAAAGTAATAGATTAAGATATAGTATTGGTGTCTCATAGAGGAAATGAAGGCACTAATAATCAGGGAGATTAGGATGGATTGTATGTCATCTCACAAGCAGACTTTATTTCTTACCAATATATAAACAATGAAAGGGAAATTAACTCTACAGGCACTCTCCTTGCTCATTATAGATGAAAAAAAGGTTTTCAAGAAAGATTTCAGGATTAACATAAAAAGTATTTGTGATTGTTTTAAATTTGGGATATAAATCTAAATATTTGAAAATAAGTCTCCATTGTTGTTATGAGTTTTAGTTTTATTATAGAGGACATTTGTTAAGTCCTTATTATAAAATTTAATGTATATGAATGCCAACAGAATATGCAATCATAATCATATCAAAGTAACTTGAGATACCACAGAAAACCAGAATATACAGTGTTTGAAAATCATATTGGTTATTTTGTTGTGACATCTACCAGAAGAAATCAACCTAAAAGGAGAAAATCTTTATTTTGTCTAAGGGTTTCACAGGTTTAATTTATGATCCTTGCGCCCATTGACTATGGACCTGTTAATGAAGCAGAGCATCATTACATTGGGAGGTCACAGAGGGGAGCTGAACACTTCAAGACAGACCACAGAGAACAAGGGTGACTGGTGTAATGGCTCAGTGGGAGAAAATGCTTCCTGTTAAAGTGTGAAGTTATGTGTTCAGATTTCTAAATCCAACAAAAAGACCAGGGAGTTAGGTATCATGTGTCTATAACTGAAGTCTTTCTATAGTATGATGGTGTAGAATCAGGAGAATCCCTAGAAGGTTGTGGGAAGCTAGATTGGCATACAAAGTGGTGGACAATGAAGACATCCTGTCTCAAAATAAAGTATACTGTAAGAATGCCTTCTGAACTCCATAGGTGTACTGTAGCTTGTGTATGCCTACAATAATATACATGAACATGCAAATGCACACTCACACACACACACACACGGAGAGAGAGAGAGAGAATGATATTACAAAATCACATCTTTGTTGACCTGCTTCGCTCATGTAAACACTACTCTACCTTTTCTATACTGTCAACATATAGTATCACCAAGAAGAATTAATCATTTAACATTAGACTAGGTTCAACCCTTTCTATTCAAACTGGAATGACAAACTACCAAAAACCTTTTTAAATAATGTTATAATTTAAATAGACTTATATCACTTTGTCCTACCATTTCTTTCTCTACCTCCTCCTAACTCTCCTTTCTCAAAACTTTCTCATACTTCAATTTATACCCTCTCTTTCATTGGATACTATTATTGAATATGTATGTGTGCATCCACAAATATATGAATAAAGCCTTCTGAGTTTGGTTTTGTGTATATTCTTTCAAGATTGATAACTCTGAATTAAACAGCCAATAAGAAGGGTCATCTGTCGAAGGTGCCATTCTTCTCTCAGCAATCATTAGTTGCCTATTGTTTTTATTTAAGAGTCTCTCACCCCTCTACAGTTACCCCATTTCAAATGAAGGTGCCCATAAGTATTATCATTGTTCTAGCCTTATTCATTCAATCATTTCCAGAACATAATGCTTCACACAGGACTTTCTCATATTCTGGATCTTAAAATATCTTTTAAGTTAGTTCTCTCATAATGTTTCTTATGTGATAGATGTAGGAGCTGTGTTCAAGATATACTCATTTTTGGCTTCACTCCAAAATATATGCTATTTGACAAAGGAGAGAAGCAATTAAATAGTCTTACCTAGGTGCAGCACGTATGACCCTTGACAATTGTCAGAATTACAAGATATGCATAAAGGGGAAAGAAGTGGCATTCATTTGTTGGTGGCAGCCAAAGGTATCTAATTGTATGTAAGGTTCACCCAACAAAAGGAATATTGTGCTTGATATTGGAAAGCTAGCCAGTTTCTAGGTTTATTGAAGTCATGGACCTTAGAAAACAATCTGCTACTTTACTAGAACAGCATAGTCCCTTATTGCTTTATAAATCATACACCCAAGGATGAGTGCAAGTACCACCCCACAAAATGGAAAGAAGGCTCCCTTTACATAAACTAGAGATCACAACACAAAAGTAAACACACAAATCTTAATATTACTATTGTCAAATTAGGTAATGCATTTTAAACTTTATCATGTGAAAGCTTTTTTTTTAAAGAAATATTTGGAAAGAATAAAAGAGATGTAACACACATGTCTGCTTCTAAAAAGAAATGGCATTTAGCCATTTTCTAGCATAATTCATGCTCTGAAGAACATATTGATTATCTTTCAAGGATGCTTTTACACTTCAAATGATATGACCTTTAGCCTGGGAACCTGACATGATCACTCTTTTGAGCAACATGAGTGTTGTTCTATGTTCTCTCACTTGAAAGCACATTAAGTGGAGATTCATTCCTTTACTCTTGCACTATGTACACATGCATCATCCAACCATTTGTTCAACAATGATTTGCATACCACTGAATATCACTTGATCATTATTGTACATTTGGAAATATTTTAAACAAAATAAAACCACAAGAATGAATTAAAACACCCCTTTTTATTGTAGGTAAATATATTTTGTTGTATTTACAATTGTGTGTTATTAAATGTTTGGAATCTAGCAAATGTATAAAATTACAGGTCAGTTTGGATTATTTATTGACATTAAATAAATTAAACTATTCAATATGAACAATTGTGGATTATATTACTCAGCATTGTATCGGACTTTCCATGGCTATTTAAAAAGAGAGTTAAAATTCCAGACATACAGGAAATTGAAAAAGGGTCACCAAATTCTTTAACCCAGGGAAACTTGAAACATGAGTCTGTAGTCACCTAGATCATTAGAACAGTACAGAGTATTTCTCGAAATGCCATGGTGGCACACAGGTAGTAAATAACTGATAAAAGTGTCTTCTTCCTCACCACAGTTCCTATCTGGAATATGAAAAATAAGTCCCCAGGCATGTGGAATAGTGGGTAAAATACTTGCTGCCCTGCAATGAGGTTATGAATTTGTTTCCAAAACATCCAAGTAAAACTAGGTCTGGTACTTTTCCTAAGAGAAAAGAGACCAACAGAGAAACCACTGTATCTTCAGGGGCCAACTAACTTGACATATGTAGTGGAGAGAGAGACACTGACTCAAAAAAACAGAAAAAGTTGAAAATTAATATATGAAGCTTTTTCCTGTCCTCTACATTCATGTCTCAACATCATATGTCTTCCTGTACTCACACATGAAGAAATGCACACTCAAACATGCACACACAACACACTTGCTCTCTCTACATAAAAACAAAGAAAAAAATGACCATGCACCAATCCCATTTTTTGTTTTGTACTGTCAGCCAATCCAACCGTATCAACTGGTTTACTGAATGTCATTCCTTTGTTCACTGTTATGTATAAATATTCAAACAATTTGATTATTATTTGTTAGAGTTATAATCCTATGCTATTGAAATTTCTTTCCTCAAATGATCATCTTACTGATGAATGAAATAAGCTTTCCTTCAGTTTTCTTAGATTGACCTTTCTAGATATCTGAATATTTTATTCATTTTCATTGTTGTATTGAAATTCAATATCTTTAATTTTTCACACATGGGGTTATAATGATCAAACATATTATCCTAAATATGCTTAAATAAGTTATATGTATATATAAACTCTTAGATAAAAGATAAATATGTGTACATATACACACATATATACATATATCTTTTAATTAATATTAAAAAATGAATATATGCATATATATGTACATATACATATTTTACCTAATATTAAATATATACATATATTTACATTTTACTTAATAATAAATATACATATACATTTATATATCCTATACTTAATAACTTAAATATACATAAAATATATTATGTATATATAATATATATATACATATATGCACATATATTCATTCAGTGTGTATATATGTATACATACATATATGTATACTTATTCAGTGTGTAAACCAAGCCAAACACAAATTTCTGGATACTAACAATCCATGTATTTGAAATAATTCCTGAGATAAAAGGGTCAATTCAAATACTGAGTAAAAACTTCCCGGGGCATCTTGCCACCAGGATACCAAGTTGAACTAAGCATGTAAGTATATTCATAAGAGTTAAGATAATAACATCACAGATAATGCTGCTTTTTTTTTAATAGTAAATTGAAAACATGTATCAAGCTTGGCCAGAAACTATCCTGTGGTCCCTTTTCCCAACTTCACAGAGTTTACCTTTTAGATAGATTTCTCCTACTAGAAGATAGGAAACACAAAGTAAAGGTCTTGGAAATGAAGTCCAACCTTAAGCAGCTGCTATTTCCAGGCCAATATGGGGGATTCAGCTATTGGAACTCTGTTAGTCCAGGCAACTGATTGTGTCTACCTGCTAATCTAAACCTTTAAGGACATTCACCCACTGAACAGGAGTATAAGAAAGCTAGCACAAAGCTTTGTCTTGTATATTAGTTCCCCATTTACTGTAGTGAGATTTGGCACCCAGGAACTGAAAGTTCATACCATGTCATAGCTCATGCGCTGGCCCTCTAAATTAGCCTGGTATTTACCCAATCTAGTTACTGCTTCGTCATAGTCAACATTCTGCCCGTATCATTTCCATTCTTGGAATTCATCTGGGACAAATTAATTGTGTAAAAGCCTACAGATGGACATGAGAATCAAGTGAGATCCAACTTTACCATTAATCTTGGTGACCATAGAGAATGGCTCCACCTTCTGTGCTTAGCAACTACCAGGCTGAGGCATACACACTTAACTTCTGAATGTGACCTTCACTAGAATGTTTTCCTGAGACAGACTTGTGTTTCAAACTGCATCACCACTAGTTGCAGCATGGGTACATTCTGTAGGAGTTTTTGAGCTATGAGTATATGGGGCAGTCAAGTTCATTGCTAGCCTAGGTGTCTGAGATGGTTAATATAGACTGTCAGTTTTTCAATATCCACAATCAAGTAGGAGATATAGCTCTTGGTATTTTGTATAAGGCTAGAATTTACATGGGGTTTGGGATTTGCTTTAAATATTTGCAACAACCTTTGATGGATAAGGGAACTACAAGATGGAACAAGAAAGAGAAAGTTAGATAAGTGCCAATATTCATCTCTCCCTGGTTGCTGACTTCAGGTGCAGTGTAGGCAGCTGCTTCAATTTGTCGTTGCCAGGCCTTTCGTTGTCAGGCCTTTCGCACCATTGTGGACAACATTCTCAAATTGAAAATTAAAATAACACACATTTTCCTTAAACTGCTTCTGGCAGGCATTACACGGTGGAAAGGAAAAATAAAGTAATTTAGGCAGTGATTAAGATAATGCAATGATTGTATCTACCTTGATTCTAGGAAGTATACTGAAGGACACACCTTCAGTTAGTGGTAACAATAAAGGACAAATTAGTGACTTTTCTCTTTGAAGTGACAGAATATATGAAGAGATATAACTGAAGGAAAGAATGATTTATTTTCTATCAGTTATTCATATTGGTGAGTTTGGAGAAGCTCAGTAACCTACTCACCAGAGTCTGCTCTTTTAGAAGTTTACTTCTACAAAAATAGGGAGAGACCTTGATGTATCTTCCAGGTTTCTACTTTGCATAGGTGGTATTTTGTTTAATCTCAGTTTCTTAGGCATGACCCAACCAGACATATTATTTCTCCTCTAAAGGAACTGCTATATAACATCCTCCTCTATTATTTTATATTAATTCCAACAACTTTATATGTTTCCCAAACATTGTTGTGTACTCTCTGGACACACTTTACATAAACCCAATGAGCAACCTCTATAACACCTGAGGCTAGATGGTCTGTAGTTTGGTAAGGCTATGTCCTTTCTGATTTCAAAAATATTAGTGGATTGTGGGCTGATACATGGAAAACTACTAGAGATTCTGATTTATTTTACCTTTCTAAAACATTTTCCTCTACACCTGTTGTACCTACATTGGCCAACCTAATGCTGGCCAGTTCTCCTTTTTCCATTGGCCCATTTACAAAATGAGTGAGACCTCTAAATACAAATTTTAAGTGCAGATTATTAGAGGGCAAGTCACTCATGAGTTAAGCTTATATCTTATCCATTTTACTCTCAACTCTTCCCACTGGATATTTCTTAAATAGTATCTGTTGGGGCTAATAACATTGCCTCTGAAGGGCTGATTTCAGTGCTGAGATCTGGTTACTGCCCCTTCTAAGGCATCCTCTTGATTGGTTAAAAAAGTTGCTGGTAGCCAATTAGCTGGGCAGAAAGAGTATAGGAAGGCGGGACTTCCTTAGATTAGAACAAAAACCCTGTGTTTTATACAGAGGATTAACTCATTCCACCTGGAGACATGGAAGCAGATCCATGTTTGAGAATACTGGAAAGTAATCACAGGTACATGGTGGTTTGGGATTAGGTGATCAGGGTTAATTTACAGTAGATAATCGAGAGTCTGCCCAGCTAGCGGTTAAGTGTTGAAACATTAAAAAGTCTTGGTCTATTTAATTATTGGGGAAAGAACTGTGGCAGCTTATAGGCCATCAGTCCAAGCAATCCAGGGCCACAGAGCTCCGGACTCCTGGACTCCCTTTGAACTCCAGCGAATCTCATGCCAAGCTGCAGTAATTCTACCAGCCTAATATAACTTATATTACTTAACAGAGTTTAGGTTGCAGGTGGTGTAGGCCACACTTGCTCTGTTCAGCTGATATCCTACCCAGCTGCCCACTGCTCTGCCAAGCCGCCAGCTTCTCAGCTGGCCTAATCTTACAGTTTATACTTACTAATAACTACAATTGATAATTAAATTGCAGTTTCAAGTATTTGTTCAGCAATGCATGTGTGATTTTCTCTCTCTCTCTTTCTCTCTGTGTGTTTGTGTGTGTGTGTGTGTGTGTGTGTGTGTGTGTGTGTGTGTGTGTGTTAAAACTACTTTACAGAGGGTAGGTATGATAACAACAACAAAAAAGGTCTTGGTAACAACAACAAAAATGTCTTGGGTCACCATACATAACAAATGACAAATAATAGCACTATAAAGATAATTTTTGAAAAAATACTGTGACGGTCCACCATGTGTCATTTCACATGAATAAAAATCAAATTCTTGAAAAACAAACAAACAAAAAATTAAAATCAATCCTGAAATTTAATATGGAAAATGACACTAAATAATGTTATGGCACATTCAAACACAGCATGTAAAGACACATCATATTGGACACAATGGCATAAATGGGGTAAATGACCTTATTTGGATCACTATAATTCACATTAATTCTCCAGGGGCCATATGACTTGATCAGACTTTACTGAGATGTAAGAACTATTTTTACTGGGTGAATGATGGCTACTTTAAAATAAAAATTCCTACTGGCTTTTCTAATTTTCTCATAGCTCCAAAGTAACCTATATTGTTTGACATTTTAATGCCCAAGTGCACATAGTCAATTTTATAGGTTGACATTTTGCCTAATCACCAATAATTGACTTTTCACTTTGCATTCTCAGGTGAATCTCTACAATGGTGATATGAAGTGATCACCACAATAATACCTCCTCCTCCCAAATATTCTCTTGCACTAATACCTGTCCACTGTTTTCCCTTAATGCTTCTGGGTATTGCCATGAATTAAGGTACATTCAGTCTAAGTAAGTATTTACCAAAGCCCAAATATTTAGCATACCAGTAGGTGCTAAAAAAATCACAATTCTGTTCTATATTAGGATTTTGGTCACCACAAATGGTCCTCAATCAGAGGCAACTTTGAACAGTCGATCAAAAGAGCAGCTTCCATAAAGAAGAAGCATAGTGAGGTCATGGAGTTCCCTATGTTCTATTGCCTTTTAACAATTAGGTGCAGTGCTGGTGAGGTTTTAACATCTTGCAAATCTTACAAGTATAAAATTTGTTATTTTAATCAGCTTTAATGATAAAATATTTATCCTAACATAATACTGCCACATTTGGCTTCCAGTGATGTTGACAGGATCTTTTGTCTTCTTACTTCCTTTCTTCTCCTACCCAGTACTTTAACACCTGACAAACTTGGATCCTAGTCTGGTCTAGATCTTTCAATTCTGTCAAATACTATCCTGGTTTTTAAAGATCATGCCCAACTCTGCAATGTAACAAAGTTACTAAAGACTCATACCAGTCTTAAGACCTCTGTTGAATCAGCTTCTCTTTTAAATCTCCAGCGAACTAAATTCTATCTGATTCTGTGAAATGGCTGTCAAAGACAGTTTGTCTCCTAAATTCAAACAACAATGCCTGTCCTTCCTCTTTTATAACTCCTAGATACCATTGGGAACTTCTAATATCTATGACCGTAAATTCTCTTGGAAGCCAGTCCATCAGTGACTGATTTTCCACATTTTGGTTGGGGCTTTGCAGCCTTTTGCTAAATATGTATAAGTAGCTCCAGGGCTTAGTTTCTGTGCCTCCAGAGCACTCAGAATGTTCCCATCCACTTCCATGTCCTCAGAATCAGGGCCATGAGAGGATTTTTATTGCTTGTTTAAAATTCTTTACAAATTCTGGAAGTTAAGGTTTTATTTATTTCTTGATTCTCATAGCTTCCATTACGAGATCACTGCTAAGGCACCTGTATTCATGCTAATTCATAGATTTATCCCCCCCCCTTGTCCATTAAAAGTCATACTTGAGGGATATCATTTATCACTTGTACCATATTTTCCTCCTCTTCATCTTCAAACTTAATCATAGAATAAAGAATTAGGTGTTTCAGCACACATATTTGGAAGGACAAAAATTTGATTCATAGTAAGACAGAATAAATCTTCATGAGATAATTCAATGTAACTTAGAGGCGTAAATATCTTTATGGATTAAATGATTTCATACAGGTTCACTCAAATCATTATTGGCAAAGCTCTGGTAGAACTCTAAACCGAGAGAAGTCCACTCAAAGCTACTAATATTTAACCTTTTTCCTTTGGTTTTGTTATCAAATGTTCTGCTATGAATTAAGAAACTGCACTCATCACCAGATCATCATGTTTAAATAATTTTTATGTAATTTTTGGCTTAACATCACTAACTTTGTAAAATCATGTTCTATCAATGGAGTTTGATGACATAATTGACATATGAAGAAGTTATCTTGTTTACACTTGCTAAACATTTTATTTTTTATTTCTAAAGCTTCATGACCATACTTAAAGGGTTTCGGGAGTATTCTATAAACTTTTATATCAGTTTATTACCAAGATTTCCTAGACATGTATCTTATCTAGGCAACATAAAATTATAAGAAAATACACATATACCTTATAAACATGTTTGTTAACAATGTACAATTCATACTAGATTTATCTATTATGAGAGTAACTATAGAGCAAAAAGTATGAAAAAATTAAATTCTTTTTAAGAAGTGATTATATGAGATTGAACATAAACACCATTGTATTCCAGTATATAAATCATGCAAATGTCAAATTGTTTAAACATAGTTACAATCAAGGGTATAATAGACATGCTTAACACCAAATTGCAGGGAGTCAATTTGCTATATGCATTATAGGTCTGAGGTAGAAAACGGTAGGCAAGCTGCAATTCAGAATGATTCCTAAGTAAATGTCATTCCACATCATATTAAATTATTCCCATCTTGTTTTTAGTTGTCCTTTATTTCAATCACAAAAGCCATTTTAATCATCTAATGATCTACAGGAGACAGAATTCTTAAATAGCAAACAAACTCTGGCAAATATTATGCACTTGGAGCTGTGATAATATCACAGATATTTATGCTTTAAAGTTACTATTTTTCTCTATATGGTTAGATAAAATTTTCTCACAATAAACTGAATTGGAGATAAAGAATCATCAATCCAATTATAAGAATAACTTTATACAGGTTCTTCTTGCTTTTTGTTTTGTTTTGTTTTCCAAATGTGATGCCTATTTACACAGAACAAACCTATTGAATTAAAAGCCACTAGGAAACTAGATTTGATTGATTGCAATGTTTTTCAGAGCTGGATGGTAACCTAAAACAAAAATGGAAATATTCATATATAGAAATATACATGGATCAAGGTTGAGGATAGGTTCATAATCTTTAAATGTGCAAAGGGTATAGTTTCAAAGAAACCGTTGAAGCAAAATGGTAAATGTCTTTATATTTAGCTTTAAAGATTTATTTGTAATAATATTATCTATTCATGTATTATATATGTCTACTGTTAACAGATAAAATCTCTAATTATTAAGGAAAACTCCAAATAAAAACCATTCACCATATGTCATCATATGACCTAAGATTGGAAAGGCAACAAAGAAAAATCAGAAAGATTGATTAATGAGTTGATATTGACAGCTGTCTTCACTGAAATCAGATTGTTGGCACGAGGGTACAAAATATGAGTGGAATTTGAATGAAGAAATATAAACCACATGAGCAGAGAAATGTTTATCAGACATGAACAGATATAGATCTCTGTTAAAATTAAACCTATGACATATTAATTTACCATCAGCCATGTAATGAGTTTTGTTTCTGTCTCCTTCCATACTGTGTGTGTGTGTGTCTGTGTGTGTGTGTGTGTGTCTGTGTGTGTGTGTGTCTGTGTGTGTGTGTGTAGACTTTTGTTTCAAAGAGCGCTTGATGTATATAAGCAAATGTCACAAATTTTGCTCAGTATTTTATTAATTGCTATTGACATTAGATGTCTCAGTCATTTCTTCTCTGTGGTCTATTTACCATAGAGGTAACAAAGCTTATTCCTAATGTTACAAAGATGTATTTTAAAATCCAAAGTGTGTTTTGCAATATTAAAAATCTGTTTCATTCAGGGAATACCCAACAGAATTCTTTTTTTTTTACCTTTTTTTTTATTTTTTAAATACTTTATTTTTTTTCTTCAAGTTACATCTCAGTAACAAACCCCTCCCTATTCCCCCTTCCTAACCCGCCCTTCCACCCTCTTCCTCCCAGAAGTTTCCCCTCTCAGTCCAACAGATGGTTCCTTCTCTTATAACAGTAAGTAGTATACAAAACAACAGATATAAATATGCCTCATTTATGAGAGTTAAATGGTCCAGTATACCTTCCCAATGTCCAGCTTATACATATTTGGCCCATGACTTTAACATTCTACTATCTAACAATCTCCATGAGTTTAAAGGTCTATATCTGACTCAACATTCATACTAACTTGCAACACACTTTTAAGAGTATTTTCTTAGATCTATAACACCCTCTTGATTCCTAAACAACTCAAAATTTAACTATGAGACATTAGCTGTCTATTCTTCAACCACCTCAGAGACCTGAGAGGGATAAATATATTTGCTTATATAGGAAGTGCAGGGCCTGCAGCTTCCAAAACTAAGAAAGGACATACCAATGACTGCCTGGACAGTTCCCATTTTCTCTCCATACATTCCTGCATCAGTCTTCAGCCTTTGGCTCCTGTTTCTCTGACAGACATTTGTTGTAGAGCAGGGATTATGAAGGACTTACCTACCCTGTCTTGGCAGAGTTAGGCTGTCGACTTCCCTGCTACCAAGTTTTGTCCTTTTTGGACAGCAGTCTGTCTGCAGTTGGTGCAAGGGGTTTTTTCATGCCAAGAGATAGGCTTGCCACTAATTCAACCATCTTACAGTGGAGGTTCTTCGATGCTTATCTTCTACTTGGAGTAGAATAGGGGGTGCTGTCAGGCGCTGATATGTCTCAATATCAAAAAAAATCTTGATTTAAGATAACATCTTTGAATGCCATATTCTGCAGATCTCTTGGGGTTTTTGAAGATGCCCTATCCATCTCTTGTATTTAGATAAGCAAATGTTGCTTGTCTCTTAGCAACTTGATTACTGGGTAGTTTAGAGAATATCTGTGATAGACTGTCATAGTAGCTAACAAAGTGACATGTTTGCATGACTAGGAGTTTGTTTCTTGTCATTGTCCTTTGTGATAATTAAATATCAGAGAAATACAAGACAGTGTTTATCAATCTCTATAGGATATACATACTTTTAGCATCATATTATCACATATTGAGATATCTGTTCTCTGAGAAGACATAACCATTGTCATCTTGAAATTGGAAAAATGGTGATTACCCATATGGGCACTAATCAGTCCCAGTAAGATTTCTGGTTTGAGCAGAAGGAGTACTCATGAAGACTGGAAAGGTTTCAAGAGCTGCCCATGAGGAAGCACCGAAGGGCCTAACAAGGTAGGAGTGAATTTGTAGAAGAGGATATAAAGGAGGTTAGTTATGCTTTGGGATAGAGATTTAAAGACTTTTGTTTGGTGATGTAGTCCTATGATCCTATAGAAAATCTTTACCTATGTTTCAGTAACTAGTCCAAATTAAGCTCATTGGCTTACTAACCTAAGCTTGAGTGGAATTATTCTTATTTTCTTCTCATTGGTAGCATTTATGGGATTAATAAACACATTCTTAACTCTCCCAAGAAAAATATCATACAAAACAATTAATATTTTATATATTTCATAGCTGAGAAATGTAGGTTTACTAGTGAACATCCAAAATATATTTTGATGTTAACAATCCTTGACATGCATGTAAATGTCTTTCTTCTCATACATTAAGGTAGAGCTAATAAATATTAACTTGCAAAATTTATTGAAATTTCTCCTATCAAAATTGATATAACATCTAAAAAGATAAAATATGAAGAAATGGAACTATTTTATTTAAAAAACCATGCTGTTGCTATAGTATATGTTGGTAAGTATTGTTCACAGTGAATGAGGAAACTAGATAGAGATAGAAGCATAGTGACAAAATTTTCTTATTTTATATCCACATACTAGATACATGTTTATCTAAAACTAAACTCATCTTCATGTTGCCTTTCCACTACTCAAATTAGATTTTACTTTATTGTTGTTGTTTGTGTTTTTTTTTAGGTTTTTCAAGACAGGGTTTCTCTGTGTACCAGCCTGGCTGTCCTGGAACTCATTTTGTAGAACAGGCTAGCCTCTAACTCACAGAGATCCACCTGCCTCTTCCTCCCAAGTGTTAGAATTAAAGGCTTGTGCCAAGATTTTACTTTTTAAATTATACAATACCATTAAATGTTTCTGCAAACTTTAAAATATTAGTGTCAAAGACCTCCACATATTCAGCATTCCTCATATCTAATTAATGAGCTATCTTGTTCCAATGAAAACTTGTGTTCTACTCACTCAGTTTCTGTATTCATTGTTTCCCCTTCCATTAAATGGTATATTCTATCATCAGAGTTTATTTATTTTTTTACAAAATATAAAATTAACATGTCAGTTTCTTCAAACATCTTCCGAATTTTATCATTTATAACTATATAAAGCCCCTTTATATTGCACATAAATACATACACACAAAATATATAGATATATACATGTGCAATATGAAGTGCATATATTTACATGAAGAATGCATGCTTATATATGCTTATATATGATCCAGTGTAGCTGTACAGTTTTATGCATAACACTTCCCTATTATATATTTAGCATAATGCTTAATCATACATCTGCTATGTTCATAGGTTATCAAGAATTTTGTGTTTGAAAATGCACATATTTATACTCTACAAATATTTCTCTAAACCATTTAGGCAGAGTTAGCAATATTTTTAATTCAGTTTCTTTCATTTTCAGTATTCTCATTAAACAACAGCTATATTTTTTGAAGCAATTTATTTCTATTTTGTGTGTCACTGTCCTTAACGTAATTTTTAAGAGGCCAAGGCTGATGATTTTATCATTAGTGTGATTGAATACATAAGTATTCATATTATATTTGTAATAATTCATAATAATAAGTATTCATAATACATAATGCATTCACAATATTATTCACCAAAGAAAACCTTTAGTATAACTGTATTTTTGAAGTTATATATACATATATGTAAAATTAATGATATATATTTATATATATTACTAATATATATTTAATAACATTAAATGGTTAAATACTTAGACATTACATATATATTTATTATATATACATATGTATTCAATCACTTAATATTATTCTTCAAAAAATGAGTTAGTAATACTGTATATTTTTTAAGTTATATATACCTATGCTTTATATATATATTTTACCATCACAGTAGAGGAGGCAAACAGATTATAAGAGTTGGGACTTGGTAAGGACAGGAAGAAAGTGTATCTCCTGGTTATGACCTGACTATTGAACTTGATTATTTTATCAGTATATAAAATGTATATTAATATATATATATTTTAAATGTTATATATATACAGATCTTCTGAATGCTATAAGATAATAACATTCAACTTAACAAATTATTCATTGAATCATTAGAGTCAGGAAAACTTCCCCTCATAGTTCTAGAAGATAGAAAAAGGAAGATTTACTTCTCTATCATCATTACAACTGAACATATAAGCATACTACAACTAAAATTATCCTTGTGTTATTTCAGAAATATATTTTGAACACCTCTGCTATTTAGAATTTTCACACTCAACATAACAAAGAAAGGTAAAGTGCAAATTTTTCCTACTCTTATTTTCTATACACTTTTGCTAGAAATTGACTTAGTTTCATTTTAATGGACTTAGTAAATCACATAACTCCATTTATTCTCAAACACAACCATCTTTTATGCTTCTGAAGAAAGAAAATAAAATGATGTTTAGCACCATTCAGAAACACGACTTGACTAACAATAATTATGAAAAATATCTCTGCCAATACTACTCAGCCATGAGACACAAGGAAATTTGCAATTTCTTCCCAAATGGATGGAAATGGAAAAGCTCATCCTGACTGAACTAACTCAGAGAAGGAAGGATGCACGTGGCATCTATTCACTTATAACTGGATTTTAGCCTTATAGTTCAGGATAACGATAGTACAACCAACAAACTGAAAGCATCAGGAACACAGGCTTTGTTACTTGTTAGTAACAAACACTTTGTCCTATTGGAGCTCCCATGTAGGCCCCCAGTGCAAGAGGAAGCTCTTAGTCATCATATGGCTGCTGAACTGAAGGGGGCTAATATGTAGGATACCTCACACCAGCCAGTATATATACCTCACACACATACATATATGCCTACCAACTGAAACATGAAAACTACAGAACATTCAGAAAATATTAACAATATTTTGATTTATTATAGCTTAGGATGGATACTTTAAAACTAGTAACATTAATGAAATACTGTGATATAACAGAATCACTATGTTTGTATATAATTGCATAAACATGTACTGTGTACCCTGTGATATCTAGTTTTATATCATCTTGACAAAAGCTATAGTCATTGGAGAGGAGGAAACATCAATTGAGAGAATGCCTATGTAAGATCTTTCTGCAGGCAGGCCAGTAGGGCGTTTTCTTACATCGTGATTGATGTGGGATGATCCAGTCCAATCAATGTAAGGCCATCCTGGGGAGGTGGTCACGAGTTCCAAAAGAAGGTTGAATGAGAAAGCCATGGAGAGCAAGCCAGTAAGCAGCATCTGTTAATGGCCTTAGCACTAGCTCCTGCTTTGAGTTACTGCCCTGATTTCCTTCAATGATGAATTATAATGTACAAGTTTAAGTCAAATAAAATCCTTCACAACTTATTTTAGGTCATGTTGTTTCATAATACATGTTTCTTTTATTTAATATACCTTAGGTGAATGCTAATATACTTAAGATATTTTGCTTTTATAAAACTTGATAGGCAAATACTGCATAGTGACATGTAGTTGTGGTCATGAGTGTTTTAAAATGTATGTATTTAATCTGTGTTTACATATACATATACTTGTATATTGTATATATATATATATATATGAGGGTCAAATATTTATGTATATATGTGCATGTGTGTATTCCTATATGCCTCTCGTGCATATTTGAAGATCAGAAGTCAATTTGTGAGAGCTTGTTTTGTCTACTGTGCTACTGAAGTACTATATTTCAACTGTCAAATAATAGATGAAGTATTTGACCATGTACTCACTAGATTGTTATAGAATTTAAAAAAGGAGAAAAAGAACAAATAACAATAGTAGGAAGTATTGGGAAGAGTACTAGGAGAGGAAAAGAGGAAAAGCAGGGACAACATGATTATATTTCATTTTATGCAGTCATGCAAACTTCAGAGAATAATGGAAAATAAATAAATGGTCAATTTATCATCATTTTATTACACTAAAAATACACTTTATATTATTTAAAAAGCAGATGAGCTAATTTTTATGTCAGGATCTCTTTAAATAGCTTAGCAGAAGTCTTCTGATATATTTTAAGATTTTGTATCGACTCACTTGAATAATTGTTAAACCATACCATGTCACTAAATGTTGTGGTTTGTGAGGATGACAACAGGTGTTTTGTTGAGTAGAAAATCCCTCCTGCTTTATTTGTTTTGTCTCCCTACAATAGTCATATATTAATTACTCATGGCAGTTATTTTTTAAGTTGACTTCTTTTCTGCCAGACTGTGTTATAAAATACTGTATTTCTATCTATAAATGAAAAGTTTACCAATTTTCTATTTTATGTTCTTTAACTCCTTATCTAGGTTATTTACTTATAAGTTCCACAGAACATAATTCAAATTTTCATACAAAGCAAAGGAGGGAGGAAAGCAAGAGTTAGAATCTCTTCTTCAGGAACACAATCCTCTGGTGACATAAATTCAGACATTTGAATCTCTGTTTGCATCCTTTATTACACTTATAATATATTTTCATTGTGCAATTGTTACCTTAGTATTTTATTGTAGAATATTATTTGATTACAAAGTAATAACTGTATTAGACTCTGGATAGCCATGTAATTAGTAAAAATATGGTGAGAAGATATACTTATCTATCTATATTAGTAAAATCTTTTCTTAACACATACATCTGGTAAAAGGGAATTACCAGTGCAATATCTTAGCAGTGTCACATCTAGTTGTAGAAGATCTCTCAGTTTGAAACATCCTAATTGAAAACCTAAAATAAAATTTACCTACCTAAAGATGCATTTAATTATTACTTATAATTTTGTTTTATATGTGAAATAAACATGAATATAGATGTAAATTTTTTCAGTGGCTAAATATGTGATTCAATGATGTTGCACTTACCTAAGTCTTACCTGAGCACTGTGAATAAATAAATTTTAAGTTAACATTGCTCTAGTTTACAAAAAGAGTAGTGACATTTTAGATGGTTTTTTATTTTATGTTTATAGTGATTAAAACATGAACATAATATCAAACTGTCATCTAAATTAGTATCTTCATATCCATAGACCACTGCCTATCTCTGACCTCATCAGAGAAGTTTATTAGTGCAATGCATGGTGATTAACTCAAAAACTCACAATTATTGTGGAGTGCTCAGTCACATATGTGACATCAATATCACATTCCTCCATAAGGCTCAGGAACCATTGCAGTAGAGGAAGCAGACAGATTGTAAGAGTTAGAGCTTAGTAAAGACAGGAGAAATTGCATCTCCTGGATATGACAGGAATACTGAACTTACAAAATCATAGCAGCTGTGCTTGTCTTCACAACACTGCCAAAAGATCAAGGTAGTCAGCATTCCAGCCTGAAGTAAGTAGGGAATCTTGGGTTCCTTTTCTCTGTAAGGAGCTATTGGCAATATTTGGTTCCTGGAGAAGACATGGCCTTTTATGTAAGTAGTAGCCCCTGATCCAGTAGATAGCGCCAAACCCAAAAGAATGTACCCACCACATTTTGCACTTGATGGGTGACAATAATCAAATTTCAAAGTTAGAAGAGGATAAGGGATAACAGTTGGGAATTGATCATGGGGGACTAAAAAGGGAGATTTTGGATGATTTTAATCAAAATACACTTATACATATATAAAATTCTCAAAATTTAATAGAATATTGTACATTTAAAAGCTTAGATACTAGTAAAAATTAATATTTCTTTATCAATGCATTTCACAATTATATGTATTCATAAATCTATTAGATTCACTGAAGACAGATAATATTTCTTTTTTGATTAATATTGAATAAGAAAATGGTCAACTTGATCTTTTTCCCATAAATTTTATTCTTACTAATGTCTATAAATTTATGTTCATATTATCCAAATAAATGTCTAAATATGATTTATTAGAAATAATAGCTCAAATTATTAAAAATACTGACTCAAGAGCCGAGACATGTTTCAGTTGGTAAATTGTTTTCTGTTCAATCATGAAGAACAATCTTTCTCTCGTTTTTTTTAACTTTTTATTGGCTCTTTGTGAATTTCACATCATGCACTTTAGTTCTACACATCTCCCTGTCTTTCATATCCTCCCTATGCCCTTGCAACCTCCACACAAAAAGGAAAAAAAAAAACTCTCACTGTGGAAGCTATAAATTGTCACAGTGTGTTTCAGAGTATATACCATTTTGTCCACACAATGATATCTTTACCACCTTCTTTGCTTGCAAATATTCACTGCAATGACTCATTGATCTGGTTCAAGGCCTCTGGCTTCTGGAACACTATCAATTCTAGAACTTCACTGAGACTCCTGAGAGGAATACTGTGTTTGCCTGTGTCATGGAGATATTGCATCTTTGGATCTGTAGAACCAGCTCCTTCATATGCTCTAACAGTTCATCGATGGGGTAGATGTTAGGTCGCCAAATTCAAAGACCTGGATCTGGGCCTGGGAAATATCTGAATTGGTTGCCTCCCACCTCTCCTGTGCCTATACCACACAGGTCATCCATAATACTCCGGTGAGCTCACCTACCTATCAGTGCTGCAGCCAGTAAGGGACTGAGCCATATATCCTGCTCTCATGACCTTGAGATAATTCACCTGGACCAAAATCAACAGGACCAGTTCTATTCTGCTGCGCAGGTGAGGTGCAGGGCCCACTCTCCCAAGTGCTGCAGTCAGGGCAGGGCCAGCTTCCTCTTTACATGGCCCAAGGGCTAACTCCCCTACCTGCTACAAGTGGTGAGGAACAACAGGATAGGAGTGCATCTCTCCCTCCCCCATGACACTGTGTAACATCCATGTAGGGCATTCTTTCTCTCCCACACACACCCTTGTGGTCTGTTCTCCGGCAACTTCTGAAAGCAGGGGCAGGTTACTGTCCTTCCTGGGCAAGGTGTGGGGCCAGCTCTCCTAGCACTGCAGCTGGCAAGGGGCAAGGCTAGCTCTGGTCTCCTGTTTTTGTGCCCTCAAGGCCAGTTCTTCCAAGATGCACAGGGAAGTGTGGGGTCAGTTCTGGACAGCCCTCAGACATCCAGATGGCCCCAGGCTGCAGCCTAGACCAGGGATATCTGCCTGGCCTTTGGAGGTAAAGATACAAACATGACCCTTGGTGGCATCATAGACCAGGATCTCATTATGGCCTTAGGTGGTATCACTGGCTACTTACACCAGGCTCTTCCTCGCTATCCTTGAGTCTCCAGTCCATCTCTCTTCATTGTGTATATGTCCTTCTGCTTCTCTTTCTCTACCATTTCTCCACTACTTACTCATCTTAGTAGTGCCCGGGGTCTCTGAGTGTCCATGGTCATTTCAGGAGTGTTCTCAGGTGTGCAGGCTACATGCCAGTGGGTGTATGGTCTTCTATGTCATGGTCTACTTGCCCAGGCCAGCATAGTTTACCACCAGTGCCAGACTGGTGGTCATCTCAGACTAGTTCTTTTTTCTGTCCTCTTTGTTCTCATCCTCAACAAGTTCCTCCTCAGTAAAGTACCACTGAAGATTGACCCGCTGGTCCTGGTCAAAGAAATGTCCCACAAAGAATGGATTGTTGTAATTTTCCAACATCACATCCATGTGTCATGCCCTCTGAGCACATTCAAGAATTCCCATTACTCCAGTAAGAACTCTACAGTCCCTTTATCTTTTGTATAAAAAAGGGTTATCAATTTTTTTGAGTTAATTTGGTTTTCAGCCACCTTGCTGAAGGGGTTTATCAGGTGCAACAGTTCTCTGGTGGAATTTTTGGGGTCACTTATGTATATTATCATATTGTCTGCAAATGGAGACACTTTGACTTCTTCCTTCCCAATTTGTAGCCCCTTGATCTCCTTTAGTTGTCTTATTCCTCTAGCTAGAACTTCAAGTATTGTAAAACATCTATGGAAATAAGTCTGGCAAAATCTTAGAAAAATTGGAATAGCTCTACCTGAAGACTCAGCCATAACACTCCTGGGTATACATCCAAAAGATTCCTCACCAAACCCTATACATCCAAACGATTCCTCACCAAACCACAAGGAATTCAACTATGTTCATTGCAGGTTTATTCGTAATAGCTAGAAACTGGAAATAAACCAGATGTTCTTCAACCAAAGAATGGATAAAAAAAAAGCTGTGGTACATTTACACAATGGAATACTACTCAGATATCAGAAACAAGAAAATCATGAAATTTGCTGCCAAATTGCATACTTATAAAGTATGCATACTAGAAAAGTTCATCCTGAGTCAGCTAACCCAGACAAAGAAAGATGCACTTGACTTCTATTCACTTATAATTAGATTTTAGCCATGTAGTGCAGAATAACTATCCTACAATCAACAGACTGAAGGGAATAGAAACATAGACTTAGTTACTTGTTAGTAGGACACTTTGCCCTAGTGGAGCTGCTGTAAGGACTGTAAAAAATAATAAAATAAAAAATACCACTACCCCTTCCTAGGAAGACCTTCTCCTCCATTCATGAGAACCTGACCTCATGACCCCTGGGAACATTCCACAGAACTCAGTCCCTGGGACCATTTGTAGAAATAATTAATTAAATTGTTTAAGAGTATTTATATTATCATTAATTGGTTCACGGCTGTTAATCTTTAAGCAGCCATTATAAAAGAGTACACACAGAGACCAATGGATTTTAACAAGCCTTGGCATGAATTGTGCAATCTTAGCCCATCCAAGCTAGCTCATAATTCTATTACCCAAGTATGTCCCCATATATACATACATCCCCTTGGACTGCCATTCTCCACGATGTTCCTGGCCATGTGGAATGAAGTTCTTTTTCCTAACCCATGGTGTGTGCTTCCCTTTTCCTGCTGCTCCTGGATAGAATGCTTGCTTCTTACTGCTGCTGGCTGGAATGCTTTAATTCTCTGTCTAAAGTGCAGGCTTCCTGTTCTAACCCCAGGAAGTCCCACCTTTTTCTGTCTTTGCCCAATCTCAGGCCTCGGCATTTCATTTAACCAATCACAGTCAATATAAGTAACAGACAGAAAACAGGACCAATTAATTAACATTTAGAATGCTTACCACTACCCCAACATCTCCTAACAGGCTAAAAGTTAACTACATTGCTTCCTTTATGTACCCACCTGTTGGCAGCTTTTGTGCTAAAAAACTGCCTGTAGACTGTTATTCACATCCACTCCTTCCTGAAGGTACTCGAACCCCAGCGCGCCAGTTTAATAAAAATTCCTCTTGCATTTTGTAATGAAGCTCGGTCTGGTGGTCTCTGGACCTCAGGATGAACGAGAGTTAAAAAGAGAAAAAAGATGGGAAAAAATGAGTAAAATCCTGGCCACTGTAGTAAACGAGAGAGACCAGAGAGACAGGCGAGGTCAGAAAGACGAAGGAAAGGGCAGAAGGCAACCATTGGACAAGGACCAATGTGCCTACTATAAAGAAAAAGGACATTGGCTCAAGGAATGCCCCAAGAAGAAGAGGGGAGGACCTCCCAGAGAAAAAATTCTGGCTTTAGAAGAAGATTAGGGGAGTTGGGACTCAGACCCCTCCCTGAGCCTAGGGTAACTCTCAATGTGGAGAGGAAACCTGTCCAGTTTCTGGTGAACACTGGGGCTCAGCATTCAGTCCTCCTCCGATCAGAAGGACCACTATCCACTAAGAGGTCCTGGGTGCAGGGAGCCACAGCAAACAAATAATACCCATGGACTCCCCGAAGAACAGTGGACCTCGGCGTGGGCTGGGTATCCCATTCATTCCTCGTGATTCCTGAGTGCCCCTATCCACTTCTTGGCCGTGACTTGCTCTCTAAGGTGGGAGCCCAAATTCATTTCCAAGAAGAAGGACTATCAGTGACTGACAGAGAGGGGAGGCTGCTTCAGATCCTCATTACGGGGTTGGAAGGTGAACATAGGCTGTTCGAAAAACCCCCTCCTCAGAGAGCAGATATGCAGGAATGGATGGCCAAGGGTCCCTCAGCCTGGGCCGAACTTACTGGCATAGGAATGGCCAAACATTGCCCACCTTTGGTGGTGGAGGTTAAAGCTACCTCCACTCCAGTTTCGGTCCACCAGCATCCCATGAGCAAAGAGGCCAGAGATGACATCCACCCACATATACAGCAGCTCCTCGAGCTGGGGGTCCTTGTTAAATGTCAGTCATCATGGCACACCCCTCTGCTCCTGGTTCAACAGCCTGGGTCTAATGATTATAGGCCAGTCCAGGACTTAAGGGAAGTTAACAAAAGAGTTTCTGATCTTCACCGACAGTGTCCAACACTTACAATCTCCTTAGCACCCTTCCCCCTCAGCGAACATGGTATACAGTACTGGACTTAAAAGATGCCTTTTTCTGCTTACGGCTTAGCGCTTCTAGCCAGCCTATATTTTCCTTTGAATGGAAAGATTTGGCCTCAGGATTATCAGGACAACTCATTTGGACCCGCCTACCCCAGGGAATCAAGAACTCTTCCACCAACTTCCACGAATTCATCCACCAAGATTTGGCCCACTTCAGGGCCTCTAACCCCCAGGTAACATTACTCCAGTATGTTGATGACACTCTCCTAGAAGCAGAGACCAAAGAAGACTGCCTTCTGGGAACTGAAAACCTGATGACTGAGCTCGGATCCTTGCGATAACGGGTCTCAGCCAAAAAGGCCCAGATTTGTCAACGACAGGTCAGTTTCCTGGAGTATCTAAACGAAAATGGAAAGAGATGGCTGTCGGACACTAGGAAAAACATTGTGGCTCAAATACCTGTCCCCAAGACTCCCTGACAAGTCAGACAATTCTTGGGAATTGCAGGCCTCTGCTGGCTATGGATCCTAGGGTTCACAGAACTGTATCCACTGACAAAGGAGAGTGCACCTTTTGTTTGAGGCGAGAAAGAGCAGGAGGCCTTCAACAGAATTAAACAGGCCCTGCTATCAGTCCAAGGCTTAGGACTGCCTGATGTGACTAAGCCATTACACCTGTATATGGCCAAAAGTAAGGGGATAGCTAAAGGAGTCCTGACTCAGAGACTGGGTCCCTGGAACTGGCTTGTGGCATATCTGTCAAAAAAAAAATTAGACTCTGTGGCAGCAGGATGGACCAGCTGCCTACGAATAGAGGCTGCTGTGGTGGCTTTAGTCAGAGATGCTGACAAGTTGACTTTGGGACAAAATTTTACATTTATGGCCCCCCATGCTCTAGAAAGCATAGTGCACCAGCCTCTCGAGTGGTGGCTGACAAATGCCAGGATGACCCACTATCAGTCACTCCTCCTGAACTCAGACTACATCAAGTTTACACCTGCCACAGGGCTCAAAACAGCCACCCTGCTGCGCAACCCTGATTTAGAGGGATCAGCTATTATCCACGGTTGCCAACAAATGCTCGCCGAGAGCCATGGCACCTGTACAGACCTCACTGACCAACTGCTCCCCAACACTGAAGCCACTTGGTTCACGGATGGGAGCAGCTTTCTTTTTTTTCCCTTTTGTCAAATTTATTTATTTATTTGTTGCTTCAGGTTACATCTCCATCATATTGTCCTCTTTCCACCATTCCCAGCCCCTCCCTCCCACCCTCTACCCCCTAAGCCTTATATCCCACTCCTCTGGAGTGGAGTGTCCCTACATAAAAGTCCCCTGCCTCAGTTCAGAAGTCATATGAGGGCCAAGAGCCTCCTCATACACTGGGAGCCTACAAGGCAATACCACCAGTGAAAAGGTTCTCATTGCCAGGGAAATAAAACTAAAAAAAAACACACACACAAACAAACAAAAAGTCTATGTCCATGTTCCCTTTGCTGCATTAGTTGTAGTATAGATATCCTGCACTATATAGCTAAAATCTGACTATAAGTGAATAGATGTCATGTGCATCCTTCTGAGTATGGGTTAGCTCACTCAGGATGAGCTTCTCTAGTTCCATCCATTTGGCTGCAAATTGCATAATTTAATTGTTTCTGATAGTTGAGCAATATTCCATCGTGTAGATGTACCACAGTTTTTTAATCTATTCTTTGGCTGAGAGACATCTAGGTTGCTTCAAGTTTCTAACTATTACAAATAAGGCTGCTATGAACATAGATGAGGAAACTTCCTTGTGATTTGGTGAGGAGTCATTTCGATGTATACCCAGAAGTGGTATGGCTGGGTCCTGAGGCAAAGCTATTCTAAGTTTTCTAAGATATCACCATACTGACCTCCATAGTGGTTGCACAAGTCTGCACTCCCACCAGCAATGGAGGAGGGTTCCCCTTTCTCCACACCCTTGCCAGCATGTGCTGTCATTTGGGCTTTTGATCTCAGCCATTCTCACAGGTGTGAGATGGAATCTCAGAGTTGTCTTGAGTTGCATTTCTTTGATGATTAAGGATGCTGAGCATTTCTTCAAATGTCTCTCGACCTTTAGGAATTCCTCCTTTGTGAATTCTCCGTTTATCTTTTTTCCCCCATTTTTTAATTGGATTATTTGGTTTCTTGGCATTTAATTTCTTGAGTTCTTTGTTGATCTCCCATGCTCATGGATAGGTAGGATCAACATAATAAAAATGGCCATCCTACCAAAAGAAATATATAGATTCAGTGTAACTCCAATCAAAATACCAACACAATTCTTTATAGACCTGGAAAGAGCTATTCTCAATTTCATATGGAACAACAAAAAACCCAGAGTAGCTAAATCAATCTTGTAAAATAAAAAAAATAAAAAAAAAACATTTGGAGGTATCACCATCCCAGATTTCAAGCTGTATAACAGAGCAAAAGTAGTGAAAACAGCATGTTACTGGTATAGAAACAAACCAGTAGATCAATGGAATTGAATTGAAGACCCAGAAATGGACCCACACACCTATGGCCACCTAATTTTTGACAACGAAGCCAAAACCACACAATGGAAGAAGGACAGCATCTTCAACAAATGGTGCTGGTCCAACTGGATGTCCACTTGTAAAAGAATGCAAGTAGACCCATACTTATCCCTTTGTACAAAACTTAAGTCCAAGTGGACCAAACACCTTAACATAAGCCCGGTCACACTAAATCTACTAGAAGAGAAAGTGGGAAAAAACCCTCGGACTCATTGGCACAGGTGACAACTTCCTGAACAGAACACCAACAGCTCAGGACCTAAGACCAACAATCAATAAATGGGACCTCATGAAACTGAAAAGCTTCTGTAAGGCAAAAGACACTGTCATTTGAACAAAACAGCAGCCTACAGATTGGGAAAAATTCTTCACCAACCCCTCATCTGACAAGGGAGCAGCTTTCTTGAAGAAGGTAAGCATTGGGCAGGGGAAGTGGTGGTAGATGGGACACGGGTCATTTGTGACATGGTCCTCCCCCAAGGGACTTCAGCACAGTGAATTGAACTGATTGCCCTCACAAAAGCTCTTGAAATCCCACAAAAGACAATGATAAATATCTACACAGATAGCAGATATGCTTTTGCTACCACCCATGTGAATGGGGCCATTTATCAACAAAGAGGGCTCCTCACCTCAGCTGGCAAAGGCATTAAAAATAAGTGAGAGATCCTGGCTCTACTAGATGCCCTCATGTTGCCGGCCAAAGTAAGCATCATCCACTGTCTGAGTCATCAAAAGGGCAGGTCCCCTATAGCTAAGGGGAACAATATGGCCAATCCGGTCACCCTAGAAGTTACTTTAGGAGATGTTATACTTGAATTACTCACTGCAGACCCTAATGAAACAGAGCCCCCACCACCACATCAAAATGGTAAACTGACTATGGGCCCTAAAGAGGCAGAAGAAATGTTAAAACAGATGCACCGGTGGACACCCCTGGGCACAAAGAAATTAATCACTCTAATTAACAAGACTAACTATGATATTCTGGAACTTCCCAAACTAGCAAGAAATATTGTCTGAGCCTGCATACCATGCCAGGTAAATCCCAGTCAGGATAAGACAGAACCCTGTAAGAGACTGGCCTGGAGACAGGCCTGGGGCCTACTGGGATGTTTATTTCACTGAAGGGTGCCCTGCCAAGTATGGCAACAAATATCTGTTAGTCTTCATTGATACATTTTCAGGGTGGGTAGAAGCCTTCCCCACCAGAAATGAAACCACCTGTACAGTAGCTAAGAAAATCCTAGAAGAAATATTTCCCTTCTTCGGGACCCCTAAGGCACAAGGATCAGACAACAGGCCAGCCTTTACTGCCCATATAAGTCAGGAAGTTGCCAGGTATTTGGGGATTGATTAGAAGTTACATTGTACATATAGACCCCAAAGCTCAGGACAGGTAGAAAGAATGAATAGAACTCTAAAAAAGACCTTAACTAAATTGTACTTGGAGACTGACAGTACAGACTGGACAGTACTTCTCCTTTTGGCCCTGTTCTGTGTAAGGAACATCCCTTCTCGTTTCCATCTTACTCCCTTTAAGATTTCATATGGCTCTCCACCTCCCTTGCTCACCCTTGAGAGAAAAATTGACCCCAGCTGTTGTTGTAATAATGATTTATGTCCTAGATTAAAGGGACTCCAACTGGTCCAGAAGGAGGTATGGATGCAGCTTATCAACCAGGCACCCCTATGGTCACTCATCCATTCCAGATCAGGGATTCTGTCTACGTCCACCAACATCGCTCACAGAATCTGGAGCCTAGGTGGAAATGGCCGTATGTTATCCTGCTCATCACCCCGACTGCTGTCAAGGTTGATGGAATCTCCGCTTGGATCCACGCCTCCCACATAAAGAAAGCACCTAAAGCCTCAACAGAATGGTGCGCTCACCACACTTCCAACCCTCTCAAGCTCAAGCTTCAGTGATCCTCGGACTCTTAACTCTCCTTTTGCTTATCCAGCTGACTGTGAGTTACCCCAGCCCCCATATGCCTCAACACCTCACTTGGCAGGTCTTGTCCCAAACAGGAGATGTGGTTTGGTCTAATTCCACCCTAGCTGCCCACTGGACCTTGTGGCCAGAATTGCATCCTGATTTGTGCCAACTGGCTGCAGGGCTAGACTACTGGGACATCCCTGATTATCATTCAACAGGGGAAAAAGATCCAACAACAAAGGGGCTGCCTGAATGTGATGGAAAGCCAACCTGTTCTTGCAAGCCATGTTCTGGGAGTGGGCTGGGAGGTAGAGGATTCGGTTGCAAACACCCCCAGCTATGCAATGAACTATTAAAAAAAAAAAAATCCCAATTTATGTATGCCCTAGGAGTAACTCTAGAGAAAAGGGCCATACATGTGGGGGGATTGAAACCTTCTACTTTGGGGCCTGGGGCTGTGAGATGACAGGAGATACTTATTGGCTTAACTCAGAGAGTGACTTAATACAGGCGACCCGGGTTATAAATATGGACAACCAGGGCTAAGTCAAAACACTTGTACTAGGCCTCTTGGTGGTATTACCTTTGTCCAATATGGGGTCTCCGTCTGGGTAGATCCCCGGTGAGGAGACTGGAAAGGAAGAGGCACATGTCTTAATTTTACTTGTAACCCCCTCCTCTTCTGGTTCATGGAGGCCAGAAAAAAAAAAAAATCTTACGACTCAATGGATAAAAGGAATAACATGGAGCCTAAAATTATATGTCACTGGACATTTCATGAAATGACTTTCACTATAAGACTAAAAATTGAATCCCTGCCACCCACTGTCATTGGACCTAACTCTGTCCTAAACCAAGAGGTGCCTGTTCCCAAAGCAGTCACTCAGACCTCAGAAAGTCAACAAAGGTCGGGGATGCTAACACCTGTCACCACCTCTTCCCTTGACCTATCTACCCAAACAAGAATGCTACAATTAATCACAAGTGCTTACCAGGTTCTCAATGCCACTAACCCAGGGGCAACTGAGTCTTGCTGGCTTTGCTACACTGCCCAGCCACCTTATTATGAAGCAGTTGGGATAAATGCTGAGGTAAGCACCACCCCTCCGCCAAACAATGTAGATGGAAACAAGGAAGGGGAGCCAAGATAACCCTTTCCTCAGTGTCAGGAAAAGGAGTCTGTGTAGGTACCCCATCCTCTCCCCACACGACAACACCTCTGCAATAGAACTGAACATGTCACAAACTTCTCTGGATACCTCATCCCACCTGATGGTGGATGTGCAGTACAGGGCTTGCCCTATGTTTGTATTTAGCTGTGTTGAACTAAACTAATGAGTTCTGTGTGCTGGTGCAACTATTTTCCAGGCTAATCTACCACCTGAAGGGAATAAAAAATATTAAGAGACCCCCTAAGTCAGCAGTAGAGCCAGGCCAGCTACCAGGTCCCAGGAACTTAGCTGACCATAAAAAGGGTGTAACCAAGAATAAAGGTCAATCGGGCCACGGGCCCCCCAGTGTTTCAGGAACTGGCTGACCACAAAGTAGATAACAAAACAAGATTAGATTCATTCCTGAGAAAAACAGATGTAGGATATTTCCCACTGACTAACTAATAGGCTGGTACATTCCACCTGTATTTCACCTCCCCCTTGGGTTGTGGTAAACAATGGGCTGGGCTGGTACTTTCCACCTGTAATTTCCCCCACCCCCTTAATCTGTGGTGCTTCCCTATAAAATACTCTACTCTCTCCCAAATCGTGGTCGCGGCTCTTACTCCTGCGTGGGATATGAGTGGCGCCCTCAGTGCACTGAGCCCCCCTCTTCCTCCCTTCCCCCCCCCAAAATAAACCTCTTGCGATTGCATCAAGATGGTCTCTTGCGAGTTTTGGTGCGGCCGTGATATCCTGAGTGTCGGGTGAGGAACTTCCCTCCCCCGGGTCTTTCACCACCCAGATTCTTACTTCTTAAACGCCTATGAGGGGGGCCATAAAACTAAAAGAGAACCTGTAACAATGACTTTGGCTGTGCTGCTGGGTTTAGGAGTGGCAACTGGAATAGGAACAGTCACAGCAGCTTTAGCACAGCAACCATAATACTATGCTAATTTACATCAAGAAATAGATACTGAACTACAGGTACTGGAGGATCCCATTTCAAAATTAAAAGAATCCTTATCTTCACTGTCTGAAGTAGTCATGCAGAACCAAAGAGGGTTAGATCTTCTATTTCTAAAAGAAGGAGGATTATGTGCTGCCCTAAAAGAAGAATGTTGTTTCTATATAGATCATTCTGGAGTCATTACCGACTATGTGAATAAGCTAAGGGAAAGGATAGCCACCATGCAAAAGAAAGACAAAGTTCCCAGGGATGGTTTGAGACATGGTTCAATAAAACCCCATGGTTTGCCACTTTAATATCCACGCTGATGGGACCCCTAGTTATCCTCCTCCTGCTACTCATCCTAGGGCCCTGCATTTTAAACCGACTAGTTTCCTTTGTTAGAGAATGGGTCAGTGCTGTTCAAGTAGTCATGTTAAGACAACAATACGCCAAGATCCCACTTGAGGAATCAGACCCCTGATTTCATGATTGAAATCATTCACTTGAAGAAGAGGGGAATGTAAGACTGTAAAAAATAATAAAATAATAAATACCACTACCCCTCCCGAGGAAGGTCTTCTCCTCCATTCATGAGAACCTGACCTCATGACCCCTGGGGACATTCCACAGAACTCAGTCCCTGGGACTATCTAACCAAAAACAAAGGTCACACCCTGGCAAGCTAAAGATTAAATTTACATAGCTGACTGGAATATTCCACTTCCCCTATCCCCACCTGCGGTTATCACCTAGCAAACTAAAGGTTGAGTTTACATAGCTGACTGGGATGATCCCCCTTTGTTTCCCTTATCCCCACTCCCCTATCCCCACCTACAGTTATCACCTAGTGGGCTAAAAGTTAACTACATTGTATCCTTTATGTACCTACCTGTTTGCAGCTTTTGTCCTTAAAAACTGCCTGTAAACTCTTATTCACATTCAGTCCTTCCCGAAGGCAGTTGAACCCGGCGTGACAGCTTAATAAAAATTCTTTGTGCCAGCTTAATAAAAATTCCTCTTGCATTTTGCAATGAACCTAGGTCTCTGGTGATCTCTGTGTGTTAGGACCTTGGGGGACCCCCAGGGTCCAACACTGCCATGTAGGCCCCAGTGCAAGAGGAAGATCTTAGCCCTCATATGGCTGCTGAAATGAAGGGGTCTGATAGGTAGGACACCCCACACTGGAGAAGTAGGATATGTGGGAGAATTGGAAGAGGGCAGAAGAAGAGGGAGAGGATGAGAGGGTGGGACCCAGGGGTTGGAGGGAGGGGACTGTGATCGAGATGTAAATTGAAGTAACAAATATACATAAAAAAGAACTCTACAGCCACATTCTTTACTGTTAACAGACCCTGGGGAGCATTTATAAGAAAAGCATTTATTCGTTTTGTTGCTTTTTTTCTGATGGAAAAAAAAAAAGACTGGAATTCTGGTTGAAATTTCACATTTAATATGTACTGACAACCCCTCTCTGCCAAGTCAGAGTCCACACTCAAAGTGGTCTACAACAACAAATCCTGATATAATTGGTCCTGTCTCATTTCTCTCTACCTTCTAGGTCTCTTTGTTCTGCATCAAAAATGAGCAGGTATAGTTTTAGCCAGCTTTTCCCTGTTCTTTTTAGAGCTGTGTTGCTCCCTAGTTCACATACAGAATGGATGATGTTCAAGTACTTTTGCTTCTATGTCCTTAGTGTTCCTTGAAAAACAAGTTCTTGCTACCAGAGATGATGTGAACCCCAGGCAGGATCTCCAGGACCATGTAAAGTTAGACTTGGAAGCTCCCCCCATAATTCCAATGTCAGGAAATCAGAGACAGGTGGATCCCTTGTGCTTTCTTATAAGATAGCCTGTATACTCACTGAGCTCCAACAGTGAGAATTGAGAATTTCTGTCTCAACACTCAAAGTAGAGTACTGTAAAAAAGAATACAGCTGATATAGGCTTCTGGAATTCATATAGCTGTGTACACATACTGAAAGACTTGGGGGGGGGGGAGTTCCTCTCCCGACACTCGGGATATCACGGACACCCAAAAACTCACAAGAGACCTTCTTGATGCCATCGCAAGAGGTTTATTTCGGGGGGTCAGTGCACTGAGGGTGCAACTCATATCCCACGCAGGGGTAGAGGAGTTTTGCTTTCCCCAGTTGTCCGAGAGTAAAGATTTTATAGAGGAGCACCACAGATTAAGGGGGTGGGGGAAATCACAAGTGGAAAGTACCAAATCATTCTTTAGTTAATTAGCAGGAAACACACCCTATACTTATTTTTCTCAGAAATGAACCTAATCTTATTTTGCTATCTACTTTGTGGTCAGCCAGTTCCTGAAACCCTGGGGACCCATGACCCATATGACCTACGATCTTGGTTCCACTCATTTTATGGTCAGCTAAGTTCCTGGAACCTGGCGGCTGGCCTGGCTCTACTGCCGACTTATGGGGTCTTTTAATAATTTTCCATTCCCTTCAATACAACCTCTCCATCACAGAACATGCACACATACATGCACAGAGAGAGAGAGAAAGAGAAAAAAGGGAGAGATACAGAGAGATATACAGACATAGAGACAGACAAAGTGACACAAAATTGTTTTCTACAGTGTATAGATAACAATGAAATTTTATTAGCTGTGCTGGATTGAATGACAATGCTCCGTCCCACCTCATTGCTCATATATTTCAATACTTGGTCCTCAGTTGGTAGAATATTTGAATATTTCTGAAGGATTAGGAAGTATGATATTGTTTGAGGAAGTGTGTCAGTGGGGGTGGATTTTGACCTTGTAACTGCCCAAACCACTCCCAGTTAACTCTGCCTTCCTACTCCTTGATGATACAGATGTAAGCTCAAACCTGTTTTTATAGTGCCATGCCTACCTGTCTGCTCCCATACTCTATAATGAAGGTCATGGGTTCTTACCCTGTGGAACTGTGGTACCCCTAATAAACTCTTTTTATTTTTTTTTTTTCTGTAAGTTGCCTTGGCCATGATGTTTCTTCACAGCAAGATGAAGTAACTAAGACAGTTGGCAATTAACATAGATTATTATAAGTATGTCATTATGTCTTGATGATTTCTAGTATTGTGATAAAACACCATGATCAAAATAAATTTGGTGAGGAAAGGGTTCCTTTCATGTTACATCTCAACATCACAGACCATCACTGAGAGAAGTCAAATGAGGAACACAAGACAAGAACCCAAGAGCCAGATTTGAAGACTATGCCATGGGGGAACTTTGACCTCTGGTTTTCTTTCTGTGGCTTGTTCAACCTGCTTTCTTATAGTTTCCAAGACCATTAGCCTACAAATCATGCAACCTACAATGAACTAGATTCTTACACCTCAATCACTAGTTAAAATATTCTACAGTCTTGTCTCTAGCCCAATCTAATGCAAATATTTTCTCAATTGACATTCTCTTTTCTTAGATGACTCTAGCTTGTGTCATAAAACTAGCTAAAATATCCTTATATATGAAAATCCAAACAAAACAGACGAGAGTGACAGGCTTGTTATTAAATAAAAAAAATGCATCAATATTGTGTGCATATCTTTCTATATATAGGCATTTAATTTTAAACATGTATTTAAATATAGAAAAACCTCTCAAGTTCTCAGTTGAACTGGTAAATTTGACACGGTTAAAGTAACTTGAGTTTTATCTCATGTCAGTGATCTTTAGTACATTTTCAAGTTTAATATATTACCTAACCACTCGATTAGTGTAAAGTTGCTTCCATTTTTAAGAAAGAATAGAAACTTCCTGAAAATAAGAAATATTATTTAACTTTCACTTCAAATTTCAAAATATGCTAACACGTGTAATATAAAATATTATATTATTGTCATGAGGTAGTTTTGAACACAAATTTCATGAGTAGAATTCCATATTTTCTGTGACAGAGAAAGACAGTGCATACTTTTAGAAGGAGAGTGGAAAATGAAAAGCCTTCTGTAGTAGTTTTTTTTCTTTAATAGAATATAAACAGTCAATAAGAATAGAAAATTAGGTGATCAGTATAATTATATGTGTTTTTAAAATCTAAAATAGCTTACATTTTCAAAAGTATAAAACTATTCTGATTTTCTTTTATTTTTATCTTTAGAATTTTAAAATTCTCATTTACTATCAGGTCAACAAAATTTAAGGTGGTAAGGCCAAACTACATACATTACACATTTTATGATATACATTTATTCAAAGCATATATTTTCTAAAAGTAATCATTTACTATGGATGATGATGGTGACCTTTGAAAAAAATAATTAAATGACATTTTTCTAAATCATTCATAACACTTTTTAGATCCACTACTTTTGTGTGATCATGCATTTAATTAAAAAATAAGCAAACAATATTACAAAGTCTGACATGGTGCCATACATAAGTCTATAACCCCAGCTATTAGAGACATGGAGACTAGAGACTTTAAGTTCAGAGCCTCCCTGGGAAACATAATGATTATGAGGCCACCTAGGTAATATTAGTAATACCCTGTCTCAAAATAAATTAACTAAAGAGTGTAAGCTCATTGGTAAATTTCCTGTCTAACATCAGAAGTTCCTGATTGATTTTCCAGTGTTAAAAAAAAACAGTCTATTAGCATTCTAATTTCTTGATTATCTATATGCACATAAGCACCCTTTCTGGATGTTCAGCATTGCCCACATATTCACAATATAGCACTGTCTAGAGTGACAGGTTCACTATCCTCACAAAATTCACTCTTTACTCCTTAGTTAATAATTGCTCAAAACTTGTGATGATTTTATTGCTTGCATGTGTGGAAAGGAAGCTACTATGTGTAATAGGCTTTTGCCAAGAAAGTTTAATAAATAAATACATTTGAGTGGAAAAGGTCCAGTTTTTCAGAAGCATGGCATTATTATGTTTTGGAAGCTACAAAGTGTCAAACATGATCTCAGTAAGGACATTCATTCTTTGAATCTAATTTGATATTCAGAATATCTGTTCAGAAACAATATTAAGAGGTAAAGAGGAAGGAATATTTATTTTCTTTCCAAAATAAACATATCCTGAATTTGGATTTTTAGACATAATTATAACTGGATCTGAATGGCTATCAGGCAAGTTTCCCATCATTTGGCAGAAGCCGCTGGAATTGGCAGTCTTTGTTCTTCAAGTCCCAGAACTTGACAAGTGGTTTTGGATGAAGGTGTTACTGGCACAGATTTTCCTGGGACCTGATGGCAGAAGGTGTCTAAAATATTTTTCATCCAATATTAGCCATTGTTTCTCTTTTTCTTCTTCACAAATATTTATCAAAGTTGCAAGAAACACCAAATAGAAAGGAAGCAATATTATTGGAAATTATTGCATATCATTATCATGACAATTTAAAAAAGGACATTTAGAGTACTAATTAAAAAATCATAACAATTTATAAAATAAATAAGATTTGTGTCCATGTATATAGGCTCAAACATGTATGTCTTTGTGTATATACATCTTTGAAAATCGAATAAATTTTTTGTTTTATATATGTATATATGTATTCATATATTTGTTTATATAAATGACATTTTGAACATATATTCCCTTTTACTGAATATAGCTTTTTTTAACATAATATCCTGATTATGATTTACCTTTCCTCTACTCTTCTCAGCTCTTTTCCGCCTTCCCTTCAAAATGATCCATCTATTTTTATTTCTCGTTACCAAACAAACAGGCTTATATTTTCAGGATTTGTAAGCCCATATATGCCTTGCTTAGTGCATTCAGTGAGTCATGTTCTCCTGGTGTCCTCCATCCCCTCTGCTTCCTACAATCTTCCTGTCTCCTCTTCCAATGGCTTTCCAGAGCTCTAAAGGGAGGAACCTGAAATAGACATCCAATGTAGACTCTCTGCATGATGTCTGGTGGTTTGTCTCTGCATCCAGCCTAATCTGCTGCTGGAAGAAGTCTCTCTGATGAGGACTGGACAGGGCATTGATATATGATTATGACATTATATCATTAGGAATGATTTCATTGATATATATTTTGGGGAAGAGTCATGTTTAGTTCAATCCACGTCTCTGATTCCATGCATACAAGCAGTATTGGACATGCTCTCCCTCTCATGGAGTGGCTCTTAGTTAAGTAGGACATTGGCTGTCCCTTCCTGAATGTTATGCATCACGATTGCCCAGTACATCTTTCAACCAGACCTTGTAAGTCAAAAGTAGTGTGGCTGGATCAGTGTCCACATCTTTCAGTAGCTTACAGAGTACCTGCTCCAGGTCCTTTGGGTATATTTTGAGGGTGTTTGCTTTTTTATATTTATTTATTAATTCAGGTTACAGCTCCATCTCAGTGTCCTTTTTCTGCCCTCCCAGTCCTGCCCTCCCACCCTCTAACCCCTATCCCTTCCATCACACTCCTCTGGAGAGAAATGCCCCTACATAACAGTCCTCTGCCCCATTTTAGCAGTCATATGAGGGCCAAGAGCCTCCTCATACACTGGGGGCCTACCAGGCAGTACCATTAGGGCAAAGTGTCTTATTTACAGGAAAAAAATGTCTATATTCATGTTCCCTTTGGTGCATTTGTTGTAGTATAATTATCGTGTACTATATGGCTAAAATACAACTATAAGTGAATAGATTCCATATGTATCCTTCTAGGTCTGGGTTAGCTCACTCAGGATGAACTTCTCTAGTTCCATCCATTTGGCTACAAATTGCACGATTTTGTTGTTTCTGATAGCTGAGTAGTATTCCATTGTGTAGATGTACCACAGTTTTTTTAATCCATTCTTCCATTGACAGATATCTGCATTGTTTCCGGTTTCTACCTAATACAAATAAGGCTGCTATGAACATAGATGAGGAAACTTCCTTGTGATCCGGTGAGGAATCATTTGGATATATACCCAGAAGTAGTATTGCTGGGTCCCGAGATAGAGCTTTCCAAGTTTTTGAAGATATCGCCAGACTGACCTCCATAGTGGTTGCACAAGTCTGCATTCTCACCATCATTGGAGAAGGGTTCCTCTTTCCCCACAACCTCACCAGCATGTGCTGTCATTTGAGCTTTTGATCTTAGCCATTCTGACAGCTGTGAGATGGAATCTCAGAGTCCTCTTGTCTTGAGTTGCAATTCTCTGATGATTAAGTATGCTGAGCATTTCTTCAAGTGTCTCTCAGCCATTAGGAATCCCTCCTTTGTGAATTCTCTGTTTAGCTCTGTTCCTCATTTTTTGATTGGATTATTTGGTTTCTTGACATTTAATTTCTTGAGTTCTTTGTAGATTTTGGATATTAGCCCTTTGTCAGATATGGGGTTGGTGAAGAGTTTTTTTCGCAATCTGTAGGCTGCAGTTTTGTTTGAATGAGAGTGTCTTTTGCCTTACAGAAGCTTTTCAGTTTCATGAGGTCCTATTTATTGATTGTTGGTCTTAGATCCTGAACTGTTGGTGTTCTGTTCAGTAATTTGTCACCTTTTGTGGATGAGTTCGAGGATTTTCCCCACTTTCTATTCTAGTACACTTAGTGTGTCTGGACTCATGTTAAGGTCTTTGATCCTTTTGACTTAAGTTTTGTACAAGGTTATAAGTATGGGTCTAATTTTATTCCTTTACATGTGGACATCCAGTTGGACCAACACCATTTGTTGAAGATGCTGTCCTTTTTCCATTGTGCTGTTTTGGTTTCTTTGCCAAAAATTAGTTGACCATAGGTGTGTGGGTTCATTTCTGGGTCTTCAATTTGATTCCTTTGATCCACTGGTCTGTTTCTATACCAGTACCATGCTGTTTTTATTACTATTTTTCTGTAGCACAGCTTGAAATCTTGGATGGTGATACCTCCAGATGTTTTGGGCTTTTTTTTGTTGTTTTTTTGTTTTGTTTTGTTTTGATTGTACAAGATTGATTTAGCTATTCTGGGTTTTTTTGTTATTCCATATGAAGTTGAGAATTGCTTTTTCCAGGTCTATAAAGAATTGTGTTGGTATTTGGATAGGAATTGCATTGGATCTGTATATTGCTTTTGGTAGGATGGCCATTTTTATTATGTTGACCCTACCTATCCATAAGCATGGGAGATCTTTCCATCTTCTGATGTCCTCTTCAATTTCTTTTTTCAAGGACTTGAAGTTCTTGTTGCACAGGTCTTTCACTTGCTTGGTTAGAGTTAACTCCAGGTATTTTATATTGTTTGTGGCTATTTTGAAGGGTGTTGTTTCCCTAATTTCTTTCTTAGACCATTTATTTGTTGTATAAAGAAAGGCTTCTGATTTTTTCGAATGAATTTGTATCTTGCAACAATGGTTGAAAGTGTTTATAGATCTTTGAAAGTAAAAATACACAAATTTTTTTGAACTGTTTCATAATTCATTGGTTAAAAGAAATGGGATTGGTGAAGACCTATTTCCAGTCTGTAGGCTGTTGTTTTGTTCGAATGACAGTGTCCTTTGCCTTACAGAAGCTTTTCAGTTTCATGAGGTCACATTTATTGATTATTGATCTTAGATCCATAGCTGTTTATGTTCCGTTCAGGAAGTTGTCACCTGTGCCAATGAGTTTGAGGCTTTCCCCCAATTTCTCTTCTAATAAATTTAGTGTGTCAGGCCTTATGTTAAGGTCTTTGATGCACTTGGACTTAAGTTTTGTGCAAAGTGATGCATATGGGTCTAATTCCATTATTTTACATGTCCACATCCAGTTAGACCAGCACAATTTGTTCAAGATGCTGTCCTTTTTCCATTGTACAGTTTTGACTTCTTTGTCAAAAATTAATTGATCATAGGTGTATGGGTTCATTTTTAGGTCTTCAATTCTATTCAATTGATCCCCTGGTCTGTTTCTATACCAGTACCATTCTGGTTTTATTTACTATTGCTCTGTAGTACATCTTAAAATCTAAGATGGTGATGCCTTCAGATGTTTTTTGTTTTTTATTTGTACTGGGCTGATTTAGCTATTCTGGGTTTTTGTTATTCCATATGAAGTTGAGAATTGTTTTTTTCAAGGTCTATAAAGAATTGTGGTGGTATTTTGATAAGAATTGCATTAAATCTCTATATTGCTTTTGGCGGGATGGCCATTTTTATTATGGTGATCCTACCTATCCATGAGCATGGGGATCTTTCCATCTTCTGATGTCCTCTTCAATTTCTTTCTTCAAGGATCCAAAATTTACAAAAAGCACAAGAAACAAAATGCCAAAAAACCAAATAATCCAATAAAAAATGGGGAACAGAACTAAACAGAAAATTCACAAAGGAGGAATCCCTAATGGCTGAGAAACACTTGAAGAAATGCTCAGCATCCTTAATCATCAGAGAAATGCTACTCAAGATGTCTCTGAGATTCCATCTCACATCTGTCAGAATGGCTAAGATCAAAACCTCAAATGACAGCACATGCTGGCGAAGCTGTGGAGAAAGGGGAACACACCTCCATTGCTGGTGGGAGTGCAGACTTGTATAACCACTATGGAATTCAGTCTGGTGATATCTTAGAAAACTTGGAATCACCCTGCCTCAAGACCCAGCCTTACCACTTCTGGGTATCCACCCAAATGATTCCTCACCAAACAACAAGGACGTTTCCTCATCTATTCATAGCAGCTTTATTTGTAACAGCTTGAAACTGGAAACAACTCAGATGACCCTCAACCAAGGAATGGATAAAAAAAAAAAAAAAAACAAAAACAAAAACAAACTGTGGTATATCTACACAATGGAAGAATACTCAGCTGTCAGAAACAAGGAAATCATGCAATTCTCAATGAAATGGATGGAACTAGAGAAGCTCATAATGAGTGAATTAACCAAGACTCAGAAGAATGCACATGGAATCTATTTACTTATCATCAGATTTTAGCCATATAGTACAAGATAACTATACTACAGGCAATGCACCAAAGGGAATCAGAACATAGGCTTTGTTACCTGTCAGTGAAACACTTTGCCCTAGTAGGGCTGCCTTGTAGGCCCCCGGTATATGAGGAGGCTCTTGACCCTCATATGACTACTGAACTGAGGTGGAAGACTGATATTAGGGGTACTCCACAAGGATGTATTGATAATGCTCAAATTTTAGCTAGGATACATTTCAAAGTATCCACAATAATTAAAATAAAGTTGTTTCAATTATGACCTATAAATTACATCGACTTGAACAACTCATATTGAGGTTAATGACATAAGAGTGAGTTGGTACAGGGACTGGGGCTTCCTTTTTCACAGGAGAAGGGGAGGGAGGAAAGGCAGAAGAGGATGGGTGAATGGGATCAGGAGGAGAGGAGGGAGGGGAATGAGATCAGGATGTAAAGTGAATTAATAAAAAAACAGTAAATGAACACATAATAAAAAAGTGCTATACACTGTGATATGGCTGAATTACTTACAGCACTTAGATAAACACAGGTTAGGTTTTATTTCTCCTTGGAAGAGTGGACAAGCTTGGATTCTTTGGTTCCAGGCCCCAAGCTAAAACTTATTGATTGTTTCCATTTCTAGTCACATGACTAGATAGATACTCATATATGTGAATAATTGGTCCTCCCTTGGTACAACTATTTGGGAAGAATTAAGAGTAGTGACCTCAGTTTAGGAGGTATATCTTTGAGAGAGGGCTTTAAAGTTTCAAAAAGCCCATGGACTCCTAGTTACATCTCTCTGCTTCTATTAGTGGCCCAAGATGTAAGCTTGCAGCTACTGCTTCAGTATCAGCCCTGTCTGCCCTCTGTCATTCTCCCTGTCATGATCAACAACATGTTATGATGCCCTCTCTCAAAGACATACCTCCTCCAATAAGCCATCCCTCCTAATTTTTCCCAAATAGTTGCACCAATATAGTATAGTATTCAAGTATATGAGCATATGGAGGCTATTCTTATTCAAATCATCATATTCTTTTAGCACACTTAAAGACATTTACCTAGGGCAGTATCTGAAATGATATTGTGAGAATAACTGAGTGTGACTTCAAATGATATCTCAGAAGAAATTGTAGCCTATGATTTGTTGTCAGCCTTATCGTTTATTCTAGTGAAAGTAAGTCATCATTTTAAAAGAGGGAGGCATAGGTATATTGAGGAAGGGAAGCTATGGAAAATTACCAGTATCATTTTCTAAGCATGTATGCAAGCTTTTCACTTTAGAAATGGAGTTGCTAAGTAACAGTAAAGTTTCAAATGATAACTGATGATTGCCTACTTCTATATTGTGGCATAAAATAAATAAGATGAGTATCACTAAATCAAACCACATATGAGTTTCAACTCTTATAACCTGTGGGAAGTTTACTGTTTTTAACTTCTAACTTTTAATGTAATTCAGTATACCCATGAAAAAAATAATATAGATTTTAGTTGAAGTATATGATTTTTAAAAACCTGAAACATCTGTGTTTTATCCTAGTACAAAATCAAAATAAAAATGAAGCTGGCAATTGCTATTTAATAATCATAATTATCACTTATTTTTAAATTATATATAAATACTTGATGATTTTTTTGAAGCTTGTTTTCCTTCATTTCTGGTCTGGGAGTGATGCACATTCTATGCCCAGACGGAATAAGAAGAAACAAAAGAGGAAATAATACTGAACTGTGAGTGGAGAAAGAGTATTTGGGATTTTGTAAATAAGAATTAGACTTATAAAATCTCTGTTCTATGTAATTAAAATAAGTATAAAATCAATGTGAAACATTTTAGAGTAATTGATACTATATACAATAACAGATATTTACACTGGGCTTTGTTTAACTGTCAAATGCAAATTATAATATAAACAATAAAAACAACTGATGTGAAGTTGAGGAATATTGAGAGTGTTTCAGATCAACACAGTCTCTTTGATGCAGATTTGGGCTTGAAAGTATCTTTTCAACTTAGAGAAGTAATTATGTCTTTTCATGCACAGCAGTGATATTGAGTTTTTAAAAATAAAGCATTTGATTGACAGCTATAAGCAAATCATAGCCAATCTGCTATTTCATACTGAAAATGATGCATACATTAGTTTTTATTTTATTCTATTGATGCATGTTGGTTTATGTTTACTATAAAGGGACATAAAGAAAAATTTCAATAGGCATTTTCACATAAATATTTAAAAAATGAATAATCATATAAAATGTACACAGAATTTAAAAGAATGCTTGCATGTCTTTGACATAGACATATTGTGGAGAAATCTTTAACAAAAAGAAACAGTGAATATTATGGTAAGCTTATTATATACAAAATATAATAAACCTCTTAATATTGATTAAGTCATTAAATAATCTGTTTATTCACTTATGTATTCAGAGGTTAGAGAATGGATTATTAAAATTAGACTTCTTTTTGTTTATTGATATAATAAAATTTGGAGTGGAAAAATGTTTCAAAGATGTCCCAATTACAGTTTCTGCTTTCTGCACGTAATCCAGGAAAAAATTTCTGATTTTTCCTAGTTATTTGTGACTTTGCTGCACTGAGGGAAGGAATATAATTCATTGTGTTTCAAATCTGATGTGCAGGAGAACACCTTATAGAAAAGACAGCCTAGCCCACAGAGAACCTCACATTTCAAGTTGCTCTTTTGTCCTCTATTAATTATGAAGAACACATTTCATAGAGATGACGAATTCAGATATTCCCAAAGGTTCTAAAAACATACCTTGGTTATAAGTCTCTCCATTCTGCTGGAGCCTTCCCGAGATTCACTGTAAAGTCACAACAAAGAAACAACTACAGTTTAATAAATTAATTTTAGAAGACACACATGAGATGAAAATAAAGAATGATGATAAATGTGCACACTCCCTAATTGCATTATAAATTACTATAATAGTGATTTTTTTGAAATAGTATAGAAAAATATACCCATAATTTCAATTATTTGCACTTAATCAAAATTTAAATACTATTTATAAGCAAGAGTAATTCATATTCAAATTAATTAAAATATACTTGTAGGACAATAATTACATTTACTATATTAGATACAAAAATCATAATAAAAACTCTATTAGTACTGGAATTAAATATTGTACATAGAAATTATGTATTTCAGGAATAGCTATAGGCTTTGGCTCAGTGGCTTAGGATTGATTCTTTGATGGTCATCAAAGCATTGAGAAGTGATGTGATTGAGAGAAACCTGTTTTAATAAATGGGTTTATGCATCCATGAACTTATATGAAGAGATTATCGTACATAACTTAATGACAAATTTTAAATGGATAAAAAACTTTTGAAAGTATACATTTTCACAGTAGTTCATATCTTTATAGGCTAATTTTTAGCTAATTTTTTTTCTAGTTTTGTAGATCTATTTTTTATGTATGTGTGTTTTTGATTGTTTGTTTTGTTTATGCTTGCTTGTTGGTTTTTCATCATTTTGAAACATGTTAAGCCTTAAACATGTTAAGTAGCTAAACAGCAATACATCACTCAGCACTAATTCAACCCTGTACAACTATTTTGCGTAATATTTCTATTTTGTGTGCATAACATTTATGAATGAATCTCTCAAGTTTCTTCATCCTCCTGTGTCACATTTTCTCTAATATTGACTGTCACTGACTTGCTTCTGCTCATTCACATTTCCCTTGATGCCAGTTGCCAACAACTGTATAATAAAAGTCAAGATTTCTGACTGCTAGAAACAATTCTCATGTCAACTTCATTATATGAATTCATAAAGTAATCTAAGCAAGACCTGCTCATGATTAACTCCTTTTTAATTTCTTTGCACTATTATTGACAAAGTTTCCTATTGTTTCTTACAGTACTGTCTTCTTCATGTGCTATGCATCTTAAAGCACTTCTGAGAGACTATGGGAACTTTCAGATGAAAAATGTATTTATAAGTACACCACTGAAAGCATATCTTTCATTCTATATCTTGGTATATGACTCCTTATCCCTCTTTCCCAGCTGCAATAGGTAAGTAATAGTGTCTGACAATAAATTTCACTTTTTAAGATGATATTTCAGGCATTTATCATAAGGACAAAATATCAACACAAATTATGAGATACTCCATTATCAGCATACATTTTAAACATATAAGTAGATGAAACAGCTCAAGAATTTTATAACTAAACAAACCTAAATTTTCATAGATAACCCAGAGAAAGATAGAGGCTTCTTAATTTGCTCAAATGCTCTAATAATTACAATTTGAAGAGAAATTGTCTATCACTGGTGCAACCAGGGTAACAATAATTTTTTTGAGGAAAATAAAAATAAAACAGCCTAGATGTTTATCAACTGATGAATCGATACTGATTGTAGTAGCCCCCCAAGAAAAAGCAATTTAGCTGAAGCACAACAACAACAGCAACAACAATAACACCCTTCAATTACAAACAATTTCAAGAACATTAAAGATGGTATGCATAAATGTCTTAATGAAGATTATGAAAAACAGTTGAATTAAATAATGAAAACACTTAAGAATGTAAACATAGAAATAATGAAGATATAGTCACTAAAGAAAACCAAGCTGAAATAAAAGTGGGAAGACAAATCTCAGGATATCAAACAAAACCTCAGAGGTAAGCCTGAACAACATATTAAAAGACGCAGAAGACAGAATTTCAATCCTTAAAGACTTGGTAGAGGAAATAGATAGCATATTCACAGAAAATAATAAATGTTAGAACACTTAAGTACAAAGTATCCATGAAATCTGGGTCACTATGAGAATACCAAACCTACACTTAATAGATATAAAGAAAAGAAACCCAGGTCCAACCAATAGAAATGTTTTTAACAAAATCATAGAAGAAAATTTCTTCAATCTAAAGAAAGACATTCATATCAGGTTACAAGAGGCATACAAAGCACACACAGAGCCAGAAAAGAAACTTCCGATGACAAATAGTAAAAAAACCATTATATTTACAGAAGGAAGAAGTGATATTAAAATCTTCAGGGGAAAAATCCAAGTCACATACAAACTCAGAGGCTTTAGAATAATCTTCATTTTTCAATAGACACTGAAAGCCAGGAAGATTAGCTTTTTTGTTTTATAAGCCATGTGAGGCCACAATGCCAGCATTAATGTCTATACACAGAAAAACTATTATCACTATTTATGAATAAAGAAAAACATTCCACAATAAATCTAAGCTTAAGTGAATTAGATCTATGAATCCAGTTTTACATAAGTTACTTGAAAGACAACTTCAGTCTGAAAATGTAAAACATAAAAAGTAAAACATGAAACAAGAAAAAGTAATACAGAAAGAATATTTAATCGTTAAGCATTCCAAAAGGAGATTACACACACTATAGCAATAATATAATATGAATTAATTAATGGTCATTAATAATTCTCAATATTAATTATCTTGATTTTCAACTGAAAATATGTAGACCAACATATTGGATTAGAAATCATAGTTTATGTTTCTGCTGTATCCATGAAACATACATAACTCACCACTAAAACCACACTTATATTTGGGGTAAAAGAATGAAAAAAGATGTTCTAGATAAATGGAACCAAAATGTAGACAGGTGTAAATATTCTAATATTTGAACAAAAAATCCTTTAGACTAGTCAAAACAGATATAGAAGGATACTATATAATACATATAATAAATAAAAAATATATCAGTAAGTTATTACAAACATTAACATTTATACAGCAAACACAATGTTTTATAAAAGAAACACAACTACAAATAAAATCAAACATTCAACCTCACACATTACTAGAAAGTGTTCTTAATAGTTAACTCACTTTTACTTTTAGATAAATCATCTAGTGAATTCATTCAGAATTTCTGGAGTTAAGTTAAATCATAATGAAATGGACCCAACAGACTGAATATTCCACAAACACTGAAGGATATATTTCTCAGTAGACAATGGAGTTTTTTTTTTTTTTTCAAAATTGACTACAGGTTAGGAAACAAAGCAATCTCACAGATAAACGATATATATCACTGAAATAACAGTCAGCATCATATCTGACCACAACAGATTAAAGATGGATTTCAACAATAATAAATATAACTGAAAGTGTGTAAAATCATGGAAGATGAACAACTCACTACTAAATGAAAACTGGATCAATGGAGAATCTAAGAAGTGAATTAAAACATTTTAGAATAGAATTGAATGAAAATTAAAACACAATAAACTCAAACTTATGAGACACAATGAAGGCAGTGTTAAGAAGCAAGTTCATATTTTGAAATGTTTTTATCAAAAACACACAAAAAGGATGTTTTTAGTTGAAAAAGCTTTTCTAATAATGGTTTTCATCCTCCAAATACACTCTAATCCTTCCCACCTCTCTACCAAACCAACTGCATTCCCTATCTTTCACCCACTTTCTCTCTTTAGAAAGAAAATTGACTAAATATAAACACCAACAAGTCATAAAATAAATAAGAAACACATATACATTATGCTAACAATGCAGTTATATACTTGAAATCTATAGAAAAAAGAAAGAATATCCAAGCATATTAAGTTGCAAGACATCATCAATCACAGGCTTGAAATCTACAAAATACAAAAAAAAAAAAAATCAATGAAACGGCTAGTTTTTTTTTGAGAAAATATACAAGATTAATAACCAGTTCTTCCATATTAAACAAGAAAAGGTGATTCAAATTAATAAATTCACAAATGAAGGAGGGAGCCATTAAAAGATCACAGAATCCTACGGACATACTCTAAATATCTGTACTCTGCAAAACAGGGAAATGGACAAATTCCATGATATGTATTATTTACTTAAGTTGGCAAGATAAAGTAAATAATTCTAACATACCAACTAGTACAAGTTAAATGAATGCAGTAATTAAACATCTCATAAAACAGCTAAATCTTAGGGTCAAATAGATTCAGTGTGGAAAGCTACAGGAGCTTCAAAGAGGAGTAAATGTCAACGCTACACAAATTATTCTGAAAATAAAATTGGATAGAACATTACTTAATTTTTCTATGAAATCACATAGAAAACCCTGCTACCAAAACCACAAAAAAGAATCTCCCAAAGTGAAAATCATAGATCAATAGTTCTTATGAACATAAATGTAAAACTACTCCATAAAATTATTATAAATCAATTAAAAACACATCAAAAGGTTTCTGCTATGATCAGGGTGGCTTCATTTCAGAGATGTAGGGATGCTTCAGCATATATAACTCAGTAAATACAATCCACTATGTAAGCACATTAAAAGAAAAAATATGATTATCTCATTAGATGCAGAAAAGTCCTTTGATAAAATACAGTATCTCTTTATAAGTCCTAGAGAGCCAAATATATAAGGACATATCTCTACATAATAAAGATGGTTGAAAACAAGCCAACAGAAAACAGTATTTTTGTGCCATTATTTTAGGATCTGTAATGTAGTTATGTCTGTTGGGGATCAGTTCCTCATGATTTCTCATTTTCTTATTAGTTTCAGTTGTGATTTTTTTGTGATTGTCTTCACTTGTTATAGAGATTTCTTTGATGAGTTGTCATAGCTAAAGTCATATCTGAGGATATGGTTCTAAATTTACTCTTTTGCTAACACTAGCTAAGTAAGTAATTCATATTATTTGTAATATAATGATATATAAATTCTCTAAAATGTATAGTTTGTAAATATTTGTATAGCATTAATTGTTATTTAAAATAATAGGGATTTAAATATCTAGACTTAACTATTTATACTTTCTCAACTTCAATGACTAGTACTTCCTCAAAGTAAATCCTGAAAAGAGAACTGAGGATACAGTTCAATAGTATGGAAGTTGATTCTCTAAATCCAAGAATTTTTTTTAAAAATCTAAAGCAAAAATGAAGAAAAAAGTTCTATGGAATTATGCATTTATTTTCCTCCTGTCTACAGATTTGCATTCTGTCTGGTATGATAGTTACTCCCTCATTACACTGTTTAGAGGTATGAAAGTAACAAGAAATTCATGTTGGGAGAGAGGGAGAGAGATATGAATAAATAAATTTTAAAAATATGATTTTTCTGTTGTGTTGTATTCCTGAAGCTAGTAATAGTACTTAAATGTTTTCTCTAAATTTCCAACTGACACACTGCTCCTCCTCCTTCTCTTCTTCTGAATTTATTCCCTCATATATTACATTCCAACTGCAGTTTCCCCTTCCTCCTTTCCTCCCAGTCTTCACTCTCAACACATATTCTCTCTCCATCCACTCTTCCTCCATTTTCTTTAAGAAAAGGTTAAGCTTCTCAGGGATATCAACTAAACTTTAAATATCAAGGTGAAATATTAAGCTAGACCTGACAACCCAATAGGAGAGAAAGGGTTCCAAAAGCAGGAAAAAAAGAATCAGAGACAGCACCCCCACACACCCTGCAGCCCCATTAGGAGTCTTTCAGAAACAGCAAGGTACACAACTATAAGATATATACAGAGGGCCTAGGTTAGACCCATGAAAGTTACCTGATTGTCTGTCAGTTTAATTTCAGTAGGCCTCTATGAGTCCAGGTTTGTTGATTGTGTTGGTTTTCTTATGGTATCATTGACCAGTCTGGCTCCTACAATTCTTCACCCCTCCCACTTCAGGTGGATTCAATTAGCTCTGCCTAGTGTTTGGCTGTGGGTCTCTGCCTCTGTATTCATCAGTTGATGAATGTAGCCTCTCTGATAATAATTTGTTTAGGCATCAGTCTATGAGTATAGTAGAATATCATTAAGGCATCATTTACCTGACTTTTTTTTTTTTTTTTTTTTTTTTTGCCAGTCATGTTTGGATCTATCCTAGATCTCTGGACCATTCAGTCTTTGTTTTCTGTTTCTCCAGGTTGTGTTGGAGTTGGGTGAAACTGCAACCTTGTTAACACAGACATTTATTAATAAATATAAACTTATATTAGGCCACCGGAACAGTGACTGCCTGGCGGGGCTGCCGCCAGGGCTTGGCATGAGGCCTGAGTCTGGAAGACCATTGGCCTGCCTTAGCTAGAGGCCTGAAGACATGCCATAGCTGGAGGCCTGGGATGGGATGTCTGCTGTCTTGGCAGGCCTGACCTTCCTTAACTGGAGGCCTGAAACCAGTGGCAGCTTTTTTCCCAATAATTAAATACACCAAGACCGTTTATATGTTTCAATGTTTAGGCCTTATTTGGGGAGAGTCTCAACTGGAACCCGACCTAATCCCAACCAGTCATGTGGCTTGTTATACCTTCAGAGCTTACATCAAGTTGTCTTATTGATTCATAGTCCTGCTAGGAAGAGAGCTTCCTCTGTGTAAAAACCAGGGTTCTTTCTTCCTCCCAGGAAGTCCCGCCTTTCTGCTTAGCTAATTGGCCATCTGCAACTTTTATTAACCAACCAGGGAGTGCCTCAGAAAGGGCAGTAAACAGATCTCCAAGCACTGAAGTCAGCCTCTGAGAACCAATGTATGAGACCTTCCTCCTATAGTTGGGTTCCCTCTCATGGCATGAGTCTCAAGGTGAACTAGTCATTGCTTAGCCACTCCCACAATTTCTGTGCTACCTTTACCCCACGTACCATACTGGCAGGACATATAGTAAAGAGAAGGTTTTGTAGCTGGACACCACTGTTTATTTAAATATTGTATCACCTTAAATATTGGTGTAAGTCCTTATTAAAAAGTTAGCAAGACCAGGTATTTTAGACCTCTAATCTCAGCTACTAAGGAAGTTGAGACAAGAAATTGATACAGTGAATTTCTGCCTAGACTACAGAATGAGATGTGAGCAGCCTTAATCCCTGAGGAATATTATATTATCTGTACTTTCCCTGGAGAGGTGAAAACAAATGCCATCAATTTATTCCAGATATCACACCAAAAATAAACCAAAGTACAATTGATGAACCCCTAACATTGGTGAAATAATTCTTAAAGGACATTATGTGATCCTCAGCAAGCCTCACTACTGGAATGCTGGACCTTATCATAGATGAGGATCTCATACCATCAGAGATCAAATCCTTCTTCTGGTAATTTTCCATACTCTGTACAACAATTCCCCTAGAGACCTCTATACTCCCTCAAATTAAATAGTAACAGGAGAACTGTGAATATAATTTAATGGTATGTGGAGTGCTTGACTATGTATAGGAAGAACTAGGTAGAATTTATAAGTTTGAAAAATAAAATAAAAATGAATGTTGACTTATACATGAATTAACTGTGTCTGTGATGACCATGAATTCTTCATTAAAATGGTTGCTTTCGTTTGTTTAGTAGTATTTATAAAATGATTAGCAAAGGAAGACATATGCATAGCAAGCACTCATTTGAACATGTACTTTCCACATTTTGATGATACAGCAACTGAGAATTATAAAGTTAGTAATCTTTTCTAAATTCTCATCTTGGATAACTAAGCAAATTTAGATATAAACTCCCAGGATTCCAAAGCCCATACTGCCCATAGTAGCCTTTTAAATATGATTTTATCCTTTTCTCATTTCATTATATGTATCTCCACAAGAATAAACTTGTTACTGCATCAGTGAATATATGACTATGAAATTCCACAAACATATATGCCATTTTGGTAAATTAAATACATGTATGTGTTTAAATCAAATAACACAATATGTATTCATCAGGGGAACTCAGATGTCATACTTTTCTATCTTAAACCCAAGCATGAGAGATGCTTTTTGTTTTTGTTTTTGTTTGTTTTTTTCTTCTTCACATTCTGTTTCTGTCTGAACTGAGTTTCCTGTGGACTGTCAGAATTGTTAAATCATATGTATTTTTATACATGTCATTTAGAAGAGTCAGGGATACAGTCTACCTTTAGCTCTTGGGTCCTTTAAGTACAGAGTGAGTACTTTTCTCTATATCCTTGGCAGCAGCTTGCTGTCAGCCTTTCCCTGTGGTGTGACCTGCATAGGAGCCTAGAGATCATTGATAAACAAAGAAGTAAACCTTGTCCATAGCAGACACTGATGGCATAGACTGCCAATCTCAGTGGGCTGTGACTTGGGCCACAGTCATCTGCAGCATGACACTGGCTGAATCTTTTTTGATGAAAAAAAATTATGTATATGTGTGTGTGTGTGTGTGTGTGTGTGTGTGTGTGTGTGTGTGTATGTGTGTGTACTCATTGGAGCTAGTTAAAATTAGGCTGTAGTCTTTACTAGAATAAACAGGATTTAGCTAATAATTATTTCTTTTTTGTTACTTAGTGTAGATTATATATAACTTTTATTTATTAGTTAATTTCTAAACTGTAAAATGAATTTTTGGTGATAACTGTATTCTGCAACATTTTATTCTCAATTCTAAAGTTACTGTTCCTTTTATATATTTAAGGTTAATTAAGAGAATCATAAAATTTCAGGCCTTTTCTCATCTTATCCCTACCGTCTTACATGTACTGGGCTTGTTGAAAGATATTTTGAATTCACTGATATGTCACTGTATTAAATAGTTGGTTTTATTTTGACAAACTCTAAGTTAGCTTAGGGATACAACAAATATTCAGGGAAGAAAGAAATAAGCAATAATTAATGTTAGTTACTCATTTCAATGGTGGGAAAAGATATTTGCCCTAGTGTACACTGCTTGTTAATTCTAGATAATAACTAGAAACAGTAACTTTTTCTATCAATCTGACTTAGTAGCCTTTTGTCATATAGTCACTTTCAAGTAAATTAAAAGGATGATATGTTAGGAAACAATACAATATAATATATCCATTTACATAATCAAAGTAAATATAAAGACTTTATAAAACACAAAAACTATAAAGGTTTTAAGGGTTTTGTCTTTCATAAAAGAAAGTATTGTCCAGTTAGATTTATGGAACAGGAAATTTACTCATTCCCTGCTCATTAATGGAAATCCTAAGTTATTTGTCCAAAAGGATTTAGGAAAAAAAGTGTGTCACCAATATTTTTCAACTCATTTGCTTTCTTCTTATAATTTTAGTGTTTATTCTAAATAGCAAATGATGTACTTAATTATGGTACTTTCATACATAGATGTAATGTACATTGTAAAAGAAGAATGAGAGATTCAAGATGGCTCCATCTATAGAATATGGTATTTGAGTAGTGGGTGAGTGAGATTAGTCACTGTGGAGTGAAGGTGAGGTTTTGCAGTAGGCTGTGAAACACAGATGGTGTTTGAATTTCCATGGTGATTACTAAAAGTAGTCACCACGCAAAACAGCCCACAGAGGCCCAGAAACACCGCCCTGAGATCAGCCAGCTCTGTCACCCATATGGAGAGGAGTACTGGCCAGAGCAGATACAGCCCATGAGCAGATCCAGCCCATGACTCCAGCCATAGGTCAGCGGCCCCAACTATCTTTCTGAGATAAAGCTTGCACAGAGACCTGTACAACCAACTGAGAAAAAAACAGCCAGATCACAAGAGCAAAGGCAAGTAAGACTTTTCTTTCTGGAGTTCCCAACAGGGTGGCACAATGTGCAATTTAGCTGAGTGGCAGAGACAAAACCCAGCTGCAACAAAGCAAACAGGAGCCAAGACAGACTCTAAACAGAGCAGGCAACAATTTGTTCTCCAAAAGCATTGTTGTGGATCACTCACCCAAGCACCCAAGCTTTTGAGTTAGTCAGAAACAGGCATGCTGAAGCTGGGTGGAGCTCCCTGCCTGTAAGATCAGCCTAGCTGCTGAACCAGAATGAGGGAAAACACAGGCCCAACCATAGCTGGACCTGACTTCCTGAGGAGACACACCAGCTCTCAATTCCTCACAGGATAGCATCCTCCCCACTCTAATCCACTGTATAAAGGTACAATTGGGTCACACCAAATTAAGGAGAGTGGCAGTCACTCTCAGAGAGCCAGTCTATTACAGGAACCTACCCACCATCTGGAGGTGGACATCAGGATCTCAGGATCACCAGACCTCAGAACAAGAGATTTTCCTGGGCACCAAGGCAAACTGGCACCAGAAACAGTCAGCCAATACCAAGGTCAATCAGATGACTAAAGGTCAGCACGAGAACATAATCAAAAATACCAAAGCAATATGACATACCAGAACCTACCTATAATGCTACAGAAAACACTGAAAATCCTAATACAACTGAAACAAATGAAAATGACCTTAATCTTACATTTGTATTAATAATAGAAGACTTAAGGGAGGAAAGCAAACAACTTAGAGAACAACAACAACAACAAAATACTGCAAAATAGTATATGAATAAAGCTCTTAAAGGAATGGAGGACCTGAAAAAGGAATTTGAAGAGATAAAGAAAGCACAAGTTGAGACATACATGGAAGTGGAAATCCTTCAGAAAAGAAAAGAAACTTCAGATACAAACATCACAAACAGAATACAAGAGATGGAAGAAAGAATCTCAGGAACAGAGGATAAAATTGAAGAAATTGATACATCTGTCAAGAAAAGGTAAAATTCAAAAAAAAAAAAAAAAAAAAAAAGCCCTGATACAAAACCTTTAGGAATCAAGGACAGTATGACAGGACAAAATTGCAGAACAATAGGAATAGAAGAAAGAGAAGATTCTCAGCTCCAAAACCAGAAAATATCCACAACAAAACCATTGAAGAGAATTTCCCAAACCTAAAGAAAGAGGTGCCTGTAATTATACGAGAAGCCTACAGAACTCCAAATAGAGTAGACAAAAAAAGAAAACCCTCATGTGATGGTGTAGCGTTATTCATTCTAAATGTTAATTAAGTGGTCCTGCTTGCTGTCTGTTACTTACATTGACTCTGATTGGTTAAGTAAAATGCTGAGGTCTGAGACTGGGCAAAGACAGAAAAGGTGGGTCTTCCTAAGAAAGAACAGGAAGCCTACACCTTAGACAGAGGATTAATTCATTCCAGCCAGGAGCAGCAGGAAGGAGGCACACACCATGGGTTAGAAAAAAAAAAGTCATTCCACATGGCCAGGAAGATCGGCATATCATGGAGAATGGCAGTCCCAGGGGATATATGTATATATGGGGTCATATTTAGGTAGTAGAATTAAGAGCTAGCTTAGATGGGCCAAGATTCCTCAACTCAGACCTAGGCTTGATAAAATCCACAAGGTGTCTGTGTATTCATTTATAATGGCTGTTTAAAGATTAACAACTGCCAAACCAATTAATAATAATATAAATACTGTTAAACAATTTAACTAATTAGTTCTACAAATGGCACCCAATGTAATTTAATTATTTTTTTCTTTATATGGCGCCCAACGTGGGGCAATTAGAATCCATCCTTACAGAGTGAGAAGGCCTGGGTGAAAGCTGATTCCCTAGCCAAAGAGCGGGGAACTGAACCCAAATGTATTTGAAAGGTACCTTTGCAGCTACCTTAATAAAAGCTGCTGCTTAGCTCTCCTTATGTACTAAAAAACTAGCACCCATCTAAACAGAATTTGAGAGCGAATTAACCGCCTAGATTTAAAATGGAGGAATTCATAATGTCTCAATACTTTTGGACTCTAATTGAGTTTGTTGCTCTTAGAATGCAAATGATTTTTACCCTGACAATTGTGGTTCTGGGTATATTTTTAGAGAAAGTTGAGACTAGGATAGACATAAAGGAAAGAATTTACAAATGGAATGCTAAATTGCCAACAATGATAATGAAGGAAAGATAAATTAGACAAAATTTATGGCAGCTGGAGTTAAGAGCTCCCTGCCTATGAGGTGCTTCTCAGGGATTTCTGGGAAGGGTCCACCAATGAAATACAGTTGCAACTAGATTCCAAGTAATAATGAACAAAATTTTGATTGCAGCATGGGGTGGCATTGTTAGACATGCCAAGGTCATTGGTATGTCCTTGTTTCTTTGCTTGGTTTTTGTTTAGATGTCTTTGATTTTTCCTACATGGGGAGGTAGAAAGGATATTTTTCTGGCTTGGCATTGCTAAAACCTAAGAGATTTTTGAAGATTTTGGGCAGATTTCAAATTGTCACTACAGTTCAAAGAGCTCTCTGGGTTACAGAGATACTAATATCTGAGATTTAAGTGAAATATTTGAGCAGGGTGGTACTGGCACACACCCTTAATTCCATTACACTAGAGGAAGAAACAGGCAGATCTCTGAATTCTAGACCAGCCTGGTTTAAATAATGAAGGCAGGGGAAAAACCTGCTGATAAGATAAGACTGCTTACTAAAGAAAGTATAGAATTCAAAAATGACACCTTTTTCTTTGATGTTAAGTTTGATAATGTTCTTGCTGATCTAATGGATGAATACACATAATCTTAAATTTACTAAATTTACATAAAGAGAAAAGGGTCACACTGGAGAACTGGTTTCAAAGGCATTTTGCCCCTACAAGAGGTATGTTAATTGCTGGGTGTGGTGCACAACTTTAATCCCAGCACTTGGGACTGGCGGATTGCTGACATTCACTAAGGTCAGCCTGGTCTACAAAGTGAGTCCAGGACAAGGATACATTAAAAAAAGGAGAGAGAGAAAGAGATATATTCTGTTAACCAATGTAAGGACCCAGAGTTAAGCTAGGGAAGAACATGTAAACAGCATGACTCCCACAGCCAACAGTTAAGAAAAGCTAACATAAGATAGCATATCATGATCATGCTATTCTACACCAATCTCCTTAAGATTAGGATTTCCATGGGAGAACTGGAACTCAAACTAATACAAAATGTTTTAATTAATGTTATTGTTTACTAAGGGTAATTCAATTATTTAAATTGATACCTTGATCTCAAAACCTGGGAGACAAGGAAAAAACAGGTTCCTTTCTGTTTGAGGCCAATCTAATCTACAGAGCTCTACAGAGCAAATCAAGACAGCCCAAGCTACAAAGAGAAACCCTGTCTCAATAAGAAGAGATATATCCACATAGAAATTAAATCTCTAAAGAGAGGAGAAAAGGAAAGAAGAAATATATAAATGCATACCTTTGATCCCAAAACATGGGAAACAATGACAGAGACAGATTTGTTCCTTTTGAGTTTGAGGTCAACCTAATCTACAAAAAGCCAGAACAACAAAGAATAAACCTGTTTTAATCAATTAATATATGTATGTCAACTGTAGAGGAGAATACTTAAACTCCATACAGTTGTATGATGTATTTTCAATTTAAAGTAGATTATATATACCATATTTATGTAATTTCATATGGCATGAATGGAGACTTACAAATTTCTTTCTTCTGTTCAAAGAACAGAAAATATTCCTTAATTGATTTGTACATCCAAGGCATTTTGGTAATTGCAGAACTATATGTTACTTGTGAGAAATTATATATTTTCAGAATGGGACCAGAATCCAAAGACAAGACAAGTAAACCAAATGATCCAGCATCATAGACTGCATCAACAACTGTTTCCTCAAAAATCTGCATCCAGAACAACTTCAAACAGCTTGCTGAGATGGTCCAGTCTCAAAGACTTCCAGACAGGACTTCAATAAAGCCCTGAACTTTCCTACCAAAGTCCAGCTTCAGACTACAAGCTTCTCAGGACATTCAAATTTCTGAGCACATAGAGGCTGGATAACAAATGTTACTATTAAATTGATTAACAATTTTTTTCCATTTTATTTGTTCCCCCAAACAGGTTTTCTGCATCTCAATTCAGCAGCAAGAAGTTTTAAGAGAGCGACATCCCATTCCCAAAAAGTGGGGTGGATGATGGATGTTGTTTAGAGGGAATGTTTACAAATTGTTAAATGGATATTGTTAAGCAAGATATAGGAGATTAGATTCAAAGACTTTTCTATTTCTTTCCTTCTTTTCTCTATCATTCTTTCTCTCTTATATGGGGGAAAGGACTTGAAAAGGAAAAAAGGGGGAATATATGTATATAATATAGAAATGATAAGATATAAGGATAGATGATTGAATCTGCTCTAAAGCTCAAAACTATTGACATTCTTTAAGTAAGGTTATCTTCTCATACATTGGTATAGAATGTTGTATATAGATACAAAAATAAGATTAAGTTTGAATCATTAGCATAGAGTTTTATATTTTGAAACATAATAAGTATATTTCAACTCTTATATGAGGCATTGTGCCTATACAAGTCATTTAAAATATAGGTTTACTTCAAATCCTTTTATGGGTTGTTATTGAAATCTGTTTAGAAGTCTGGGTAATACAGGTTGATTGCTGGCCAGTCAAGCTTCTGGTCATGTCAAATACTAGTCTTAATTTATCAAAAATAGACTTAATAGGTTATATAGATAGTAAATGGTTAAAATATACAGTTTTATTGTTCAAAGATAGATAGATAGATTTATAAATAAATCGATAGATATCTTCAAAACCCTCAGAGGCATACAGAAAATGGCATTTAAAGATGTTTTTATTATTTTAAGAATTATTTGACTTAAAACAGTCAGCTCCTGACAGCTCCCATTTGACTTGGAAGAAGACAATGAGCATCAAAAATAAATCTCCCATCAGGAGATAATTCCTCAAAAAGAAATCTCCCATCAGGAGATAATTTCTATTGGGCAAAAAATGCCCCTGCTCTCTCAACAGACTATATACAGTCCAAAGACTGACTATAGCTTAAATGCAGGTAAGTCGATGTCCTGATTCTGCAGAGACAGAATGGGAAAATCCTTCTTATTTCCTGCTGCACAATTTAGTCTGTGATAAATGCTTGGCCAGAAGGCTGAAGATGATGCTCCAACGATATCAAGAGATATTTGGGACTGTCTAGGTAACAAACTGTCATATTTCTTTTTGGAAGCTCCTATCGTATGCTTCCTACTCACTCAAATAATAACTTTATCCCTTCTTATTTCTTTGATGGGGTTAAAGACATAATAGTTATAAAATTTCAATTGAACTTGAGTTTTTTTAGAATTTAAAAGGATATTTTCAAGTCTAAATAACATCTTTAGGTTTATAAATATAGGATATGATAGAAATTATTTAGTTTCAGAACTTTAGACACACCAAGATAGATGATTTTTTTTTCTTCAAGATTGCCTGATACAAATAGGCTAAACATTATGTGTGTAAATTTTATATATGGTTTTCTTGATTTCTTGATATATATGGTTTCATATTTGTTCTTATTGTTTTTACTGTGAGTAAAAAAAAAAATAGCCTTTTTAATTAGACAAAAGGAGGGAATTGATGGTGTAGTGATAAGCATTCCAAATGTTAATTAATTGGTCCTGGTTGTTGCCTGTTACTTACATTGACTCTGATTGGTTAAATAAAATGCCTAGGCCTGAGACTGGGCAAAGACAGAAAATCCTGAGATTAGAACAGGAAGACTGCACCTTAGACAGAGGATTAATTTATTCCAGCCAGGAGCAGCAGGAAGGAGGCACACACCATGGGTTAGAAAAAAGAACCTCATTCCACATGGCCAGGAAGATCGGCATAGCGTGGAGAATGGCAGTCCAAGGGGATATATGTATATATGGGGTCATATTTAGGTAGTAGAATTAAGAGCTAGCTTAGATGGGCCAAGATTCCTCAACTCAGGCCTAGGCTTGATAAAATCCACATGGTGTCTGTGTATTCATTTATAATGGTTGTTTAAAGATTAACAACTGCCAAACCAATTAATAATAATATAAATAACTTTAAGCAATTTAACTAATTATTTCTACAAATGGCACCAATGTAATTTAATTAATTTTTCTACACTCATGCCACATATTAACCACAACACTAAATGTACAGACAAAGAAAGAATATTAAAATTTTAGGGCCTGGATTGACATCTTGCAGACCCTAAAAAACCACAAATGCCAAGCCAGACTACTATTTCCACCAAAACTGTTAATCAGCATAGTTGGAGAAAACAAGATATTCCATGACATAACTAAATTCAAACAATATCTATGCTCAAATCCCACTCTACATAAGATGTTAGATGGAAAACTCCCACCCAAAGAGGTTAGCTGCGCAAAGCATAGGAAGCAAGTAACATGCCTGCAGCAAAACCAAAAGAAGAGAAGCTCACTCACATACTAATTCCACCAAAATCAAGATGGAAGGAAGAAACAATCACTGATCATTAATATTGCTCAACATTAATGGGGTCAATTCCCCAATAAAAAGACACAAGTTAGCAGAATGGATGTGAAAACAGAATCCCATATTCTTCTGCTTACAAGAAACACACTTCAGCAAAAATGATAGGCATTATCTCCAAGTAAAGGGCTGGAATAAGTTATACCAAGCAAATGGACCCAAGAAATAAGCTGGAGTAGGCATTCTAGTATTCAATAAATTAGACTTTCAACAAATATTAATCAAAAGAGTTGGGGAAGGACACTTCATACTCATCAAAGGAAAAATCCACCAAGATAACGTCTCAGTACTGAACATCTATGCCCTAAATGTAAGGGCACCTTCATTTGTTAAAGAAACACTACTAAAGCTCAAATACCACATCAAACCCCAGAAATTAATAATGGGAGACTTCCACATACCACTCTTACCACTGGACAGATCAATGATGCAGAAACCAAACAGAGAAATAATGAACATAATAGATGCCATAAATCAAATGGACCTAACTGATACCTACAGAATATTTCACCCAAACAACAAAAGAATATACTTTTTTTCTCAGCACTTCATGGAAACTTCTCCAAAACTGACCATATACTTTTTCACACAGCAAGCCTCAACAGATAGAGGAAAATTGAAATTACCCCTAGTAATTTATCAGACCATCATGGAATAAAGTTAGACATCAATAATAACAAAAAACAACAGAAAGCCTGCAAACTCATGGAAACTGAACAACTCTCAACTCAATGATCTCTGGGTCAGGAAAGAAATAAAAAAAGAAATTAAATTCTTCTTAGAATTCAATGAAAATGAAGGCACAACATACCCAAACTTATGGGACACATTGAAAGCAGTGCTAAGAGGAAAGTTTATAACACTAAATGTCTTCAAAAAAATAATTGGAGAGTTCTCATACTAGCAACCTAAAAGCACACCTCAAAGCACTGTAAAAAAAAAGAGAAGTAAACACTCCCAAGAAGAGCAGATGGTAGGTAATTATCAAACTTGGGTGAAATCAATAATTTAGAAACAAAGAGAACATTTCAAAGAATCAACAATACCAATAGTTGGTTCTTTGAGAAAATCAACAAAATAGAAAAACCCTTAGCTAAACCAACTAAAAGGCAGAGGAAAAATACACAAATTAACAAAATCAGAAATGAAAAGGGGGAAATAACAGACACTAGGAAATTCAAAGAATCATTAGGTCCACTTCAAAAACTTGTATGCCACAAAACTGGAAAGCCTAAACAAATGGACAATTTTCTTGATAGATTCCACCTACAAAGGTTAAATCAACAACAGGTAAGGAAAGTAAACAGTCATATAACGCTTAAGGAAATAGAAGAAGTCATTAGAAGCCTTCCAACCAAAAAAAGTCCAGGGCCAGATGGTTTCAGCTCAGAATTTTACCAAACTTTCAAAGAAGAGCTAACGCCAATATTCTTCAAACAATTCCACAACATAGAAACAGAAGGAACACTGCCAAATTCATTCTATGAGGTCACACTCATCCTGATACCTAAACCATACAAAGACTCAATGGAGAAAGAAAATTTTAGACCAATTTCCCTTATGAACATGGATGCAAAAATACTCAATAAAATACTTGCAAACCAGATACAAGATCACCTTAAAAGTATCATACACCATGATCAAATAAGCTTAATCCCAGGAATGCAAGGGTGTTTCAGCATATGAAAATCCACCAATGTAATTTGCTTCATAAACAAGCTGAAAGAAATAAACCACATGATCATCTCATTGGATGAAGAAAAAACACTTGACAAAATCCAGCACCCCTTCATGTTCAAAGTCTTGGAGAGATCAAGCATACAAGAACCATACTTAAACATAATAAAGGCAATTTACAACAAGCCAACAGCCAACATCAAACTAAATGGAGAGAAACTTAAAACACTTAAGGCTGCCCACTCTATCTGTATCTCTTCATCACAGTACTTAAAGTTTTAGCTAGAGCAATAAGACAACTAAAGGATATCAAGGGGATACAACTTGGAAAGGAAGCAGTCAAAGTCTCCATATTCGCAGATGATATGACAGTATACATAACTGACTCCAAAAATTCCACCAGAGAACTCCTACAGCTGATACACTCCTTCAGGAAGGTGGCTGAGTACAAAATTAACTCAAAAAAAATCAGAAGTCCTTCTTTACATAAAAGATAAGTGGGCTGAAAAAGTAATTAGGGATTCAACACCTTTCACAATAGCCACAAATAATGTAAAATATCTGAGGGTAACTCTATCCAAGCAAGTGTAAAACCTGTACAACAAGAACTTAAAGTCCCTGAAGAAAGAAACTGAAGATTATATCCTAAGATGGAAAGATTTCCCCTTCTCATGGATAGGTAGGATCAACATAATAAAAATGTCCATCTTACCAAAACCAAAACACAGATTCAATGCTATTCCTATCAAAATACCAACAAAATTCTTTATATACCTCAAAAAACAATTCTCAACTACATATGGAAAAAAAAAACCAGAATAGTAAATCAATCGTGTACAATAACAGAATACTTGTAGGTTCACCATCCCGGATTTCAAGCTGTAGTACAGAGAAATAGTAATTTAAAAAAAAAAAGCACGATAATGGCATAGAAACAGACTGATTAATCAATTGAATTAAATCAAAGACCCAGAAATAAACCCACATATCTATGGTCACTTACTTTTTGACAAAGAGCCAAAAAACATGCAATGGAAAGAGGAAAGTATCTTCAACAAATGGTGCTGGTCTAACTGGATATCAACATGTAGAAAAGTGTGAATAGACCCATACTTATCACACTGAACAAACTTAAGTCTATGTGAATCAAAGACCTCAAAATACATCTGGATACATTAAAATTAATAGAAGACAAAGTGGGGAAAAGCCCGGAACTCAATTGCAGAAGTAGCAACTTCCTGAACAGAACACCAATAACTCAGGCTCTAAAACAAAAAAATCAATAAACAGGACCTTATAAAATTGAAAATCTTCTCTAAGGCAAAGGACACTCTCATTAGAACAAAATGGCAGTCTACAGGTAGTGAAAAGATCTTCACCAACCTGACATCTAACAGATGGCTAGTATCCAAAATATATAATGAACTCAAGAAATTAAACATGAAAGAATCAAATAACCCAATCAAAAAGTGGGGCATAGAGCTAAACTGAGAATTCACAGGCTGAGAGGCACTTTAAGAAATGTTCAACATCCTTAATCATCAGAAAAATGCAACTCCAAACTACTCTGAGATTGCATCTCACTCCTGTCATTATGGCAAAGATCAAAAACTCAAATGATAGCACATACTAGTGAGGATGTGGAGAAAGATGAGCACTCCTCCATTGTTGGTTGCAGTGCAAACTGGTACAACCTCTTTTGAAATAAGTCTGGAGATATCTTAGAAAGTTAGGAATAGTTCTACTCAAGACCCACCATACCCCTCCTAGGCACATATCCAAAAGATTCTTCACCAAACCACAATGACATTGCCTCAACAATATTAAAAGTAGGTTGATATGTAATATCCAGAAACTGGAAACAATGCATATGTCCTTCTACTGAAGAATGGATAAAAACAAACAAGCAAACAAATAAAAACTGTGGTACATTTACACAATGGAATACTACACAGCTATAAGAAACAAGGAAATCATGCAATTCTCAACCAAATGGATGGATCTAGAAAAGTTCACCCTAGGTGAGCTGACTCAGTCCCAGAAAGATAAACATGGTATGTATTCTCTTATAAGTGCATATTAAATATACACCATGGGACAACCATCCTACCATCCACAGATCCAAACAGATAGAAAGCTAACATAATTTACCTAAGAAATATTCCATCCAACAGTGAGTCCATGGTACCTGTTGCAGGTTAGTGGAACATCTTACCCCAGATAGTATGCCATATCAAGCCCTAGTACAAGAGGAAGTTCTTGGCCCTCACATGACTGACAAACTGGGGGATTATGATATTTGAGGGCCCACCCCTTCTGAGGAGTAGTAGAGTACCAAGAAGAGGAATAGTGAAGGAGGAAGGGAAGGAGGGAGGAAAAGAGGGAGGGACAGAAGGGCAGAGAGGGAAGTAGGGAGGAAAGGAGAGAGGGAAGGAGAGAGGGAAAAGAAGATGGAGGGAGGGATGGGCAGGGAAGGGACGAGTTAGGAAACTATGTTCAAGAAGTAACTTTCTTTTTTGTTGTTGTTTTTTGTTTGTTTGTTTCTTTTTTGTTTTTGTTGTTTTTCGAGACAGGGTTTCTGTGGGGAACCCTGGCAGTCCTGGACTCACTTTGTAGACCAGGCTGGCCTTGAACTCACAGAGATCCGCCTGCCTCTGCCTCCTGAGTGCTGGGATTGAAGGCATGCGCCACCAATGCCCAGCAACTACTTAATTTTTAAAAAATAGGGTAACTAAACTTAAAAATACAATATAAATAAAATATAAATTTTTCAAATAATAATTGACCACAGGCATACTTGTCTTACTGGAATGAAAGGAAAAATGATCACAATTTCAGGTTAGAATGTTAGACTGTAGGTTGTCACAGAGCTCACACACTCCTGGATATCAACTTATAAGCTTTTCTCCTATATATAAAGCCGCCCGCGCAACGCCCTTCAGCCCGGAGCCATGCAGCCCCGCTGCCGGGCGCTCGGTGGCGCGAGACCGACCCGGGTCACCGCCTGGTATCATGTCTACAGCCTCCACCGTCTCGTCCTCTTCCTTGTCTTCTGCCAGTGAGATGATCGAAGCGCCATCGCAGGTCCTTAAGTTCGAAGAGATCGACTACAAGGAGATCTAGGTGGAAGAGGTCGTCGGAAGAGGAGCCTTTGGAGTAGTTTGCAAAGCTAAGTACAGAGCAAAAGATGTTGCTATTAAACAAATAGAAAGTGAATCTGAGAGGAAGGCTTTCATTGTGGAGCTCCAGCGTGTTATCACTTATTTATTTATTACTAAATTCACTTATAAGAAACACCAACAATTTCTTAACTATTAATCCTATAAACTCTTACAACCCCTTTAACCTATCCACTAAACCTATTGATAATTATAACAACCACTTTCATAACCTTTTAGAATGATACAGTCTCTGGGGCAGGTCCTCAGTCGTCAAGAACACAGTCTTTGTTGTAGATTCTTTAACACACTTAGCAGTCCTTTTTCTGGATCTCTCAGATGCAGGTTCGTCAGGGTAAGTTGGTTATTGCAGTCTCACCTTAAATAAGGCTTCATGCTTTCTTCTCTGTGGGAGACCCCAGCCGTCTGCAGGCCAGCTTACTTCTTTTGAATCAGGAACTCAGCTGCTCTGCCTCAGTCCTTAAAGCCAGGCACAGTTTCCCCTAGGCCACTGATCGGACAGATCAAACCCCTCCAGGAAAAATCAGAGCCACAGGGTCCAGTCCTTGGCCTTTTGGTGTCTTGCTCAGGCTTTCTTTGCTCACCGGCTTCTTTCTGCTTCCGGGAGAGAGCTGGCCAGCAATGGCCAGCCCTTTTTTCAGCAGGACTCTTGGAGCTCTCTAGCATCAGGGGCATCTTCTCCTCTGGACTCCACGCACTGTCCTTAAATAGGAGGAACTCTGTTTCAGCTTAATTTGGGCTCCGCCCACTTAGCAGCTGAAAACAATGTCAGGCCAGATACTTTGTTTCTTCAAGTCTATTGAGTCTTTCCTGTTTTTCCTGACTTCAACCTTGTTTTTCAGTCTATTAAATATTTCCTGTTTTTCCTGACTTCATGCTGATAATGCTCTTCAGGACCCAAATTAAGAGACAGTATCAGAAACTCCTATATATTTTCTAAATCTAATTTATCTAACCCCTACAGGTAGTGGTGCACACCTTTAATCCCAACAATTGGGAGGCACATGCCTTTGATTCCAGTACTTGTTTTTCAGAGGCAGGCACATATAATTTGCAATGATTTAAGTTTAAAAGCTGCTTACAAAAGGCATGCTGAAATTCAAAGTGAATTATCCTTTGTGATCTGAAAATATATATAATTAAAGATATGTTTAGTTCTAAAATATAAAAAGAACATTTTAAATCTCAATTGAAAGATAATACTTATTATATTCTCAAAAAAATTACTCTAGGAAAGATATTACCTGCCCCCCCCAAAAAAAAAGTAGTGCCCCAGAGTTAGGATTAGGGCAGGGCTCTGTTCTCATCTTTCCAGGAGATTAACAGCATCTATCTAAGGAGTCCAGGGACAACTGGACAACTGACTTTGGCAGACAAGGGATCAGACACCAAAGAAGACAAGTAGCCCAGATGATCCAACTTCGCAGACTTCCTCAATAGCTGTTTCCTCAAAATCTACAACCAGAACAACTCAAAATGGCTAATAAAGATGGTTCAACCCCACAGACTGTTCCATGAAGGACTTCAGTAATGCCCTGATGTTCAGCTTCTGTCTTCAAACTTCTTAGGGTATTTAAATAGCTGAGCACAAAATGACTGAACATTAAACATTACTATTCACTTGCTTAACCATTTTTCCATTCTTATATGGGCCCCCAAACAGGTTTCATACATTCCAGATCAGCAGAAAGCAATTTTAAGACAGCAATGTCCTATTCCCAGAAGGTGGGTGGGTGATTTTATTTTATTTTATTTTATTTTCCCCTTTGGTCATTTGATGGATTATAGATGTTTGTTGCTATTTAGGGGGATTGGTTACAAGTTGTTAAATGGTATTGTTAGGGGGGGCCAAGATGGCGGCGAACTGCACGGATGCATTTTGAATGTGTGAGAGAAGAGCCAAAGAAAACACAGAGTTGTTGTACACTGTGCAAAAACCAGAGGGTCTGGCCCCTCCGGGAACAGTCACAGCTCCCAAGGGACTGTTAAAAGTCAAAGGGCAAGGCTCTCCCCCCATCTCTCGCAGATACGGAAGCCACTAAATCCAGGATTCGGGAACTCCCATTTGGAGAGGTGACTGGTAAGATCCATCATAACACACAGCAGGCAGAATCAAAAAGGCCACATGGCGATCGCCCACTAGCCTACTGGACTTCCCACACCTCAGGAGGACCTTATAACAACTTAGGAAACTTTGCAGAATAGTTGAAGTCTTAACAAGGAAGACTTGTTAAGCGGGAGCGGGAGGCCAGCGGGCGGGTGGGAAGCGGGCACAAGCGGGCGGGCCGGAGCCCCTCGCACCCAAGGCAAAGCAGCTAGGGCGGGAGGATGGCTCAGACGGCGGGAGAGGCTGAAGCTCCGCCCACCCACAGCAAAGCAGCTAGTGCGGGAGGCCTGCCCACCCACAGTGGAGCAGATAGGGAGGGAAGTGGCCAGGCCTATGGTGGAGAAGCCTAGTGAGTAACCAGAAGCCAGGGGTCCATAGATGTATTCTGGTAAACCCAGACATATTAGGTGTGGAGCCAGGCCCTATCAGCCTCTGTGACGACAAACAAAACCCACAAAATTTGTACCTGGGCAAACAGGTCCATACCATCAGAACCATTACACGCTGATCACTCAGTGTGCAACATAGAAAAGTTGAACCGGGAGCAGGGAAATAATCCCAGACCATTACTCACTACTTGGGAATAGGCTGCACCAGCTCACAGCAATTCAGGCTATTAAAACCACAGTGACCCTGAGATCACCTGTAAGCAACTACAGATAGCCAAGCAATTCGATTCCTTCACCAAAGCATCCCCTGTGGATCCAAACACAGAAAACGACAAGAACAGACCCACATGGACAAAGGTCCAAGAAAAAAATAGAAATCATGGAAATATGACTCCAACAAAGCAGAATTATCCTAGCTCATTAAATCAGGATGACCTCACACCAACAGTAACACATGAAAACGATGACAATTCTGCATTATGGAAAGTGATAGAGTCCCTTCAAGAAGAACTTAAATCTATGAAGGAATTCAAAGAAGCCACAATTTTACAAGCCAAAACAATGAACAACACCATTAAAGAGCTCCAAGCCAAGGTGACAGAGCTTGAACAGGAAAAGGACAAAGCAATGAAAGATTTTCAGACAAAAACAAGCAAGAAGGAGAAGGAAATGTACAAAACAAACAATACCACACAAGACATGAAAGTAGAAATAGAAACAATAAAGAAAACACAGTCAGAGTTAAAAGAGGAAGTGGAGAACCAAGGGAAGAGAACAGGAACTATGGATGTAAGTATCAACAATAGGATGCAAGAGATGGAAGACAGGATCTCAGGCATGGAAGATTCGTTGGAAGAAATCAGTATAACATCCAAAGAAAATGAGAAGGCTAAAATATCTCTCACCCACAACATCCATGAAATTAAGGACTCAATGAAAAGACGGAACCTAAGAATTATAGGCAGAGAGGAAAGAGAACACTCCCGACTCCAAGGTCCAGGAAATATCTTCAACAAAATCATAGAAGAAAACTTCACAAAACTGAAAAAAGAGATGCCAATAAAAATCCTAGAGGCTTACAGAACACCGAACAGATTAGATCAGAAAAGAAACTCCTGTCGCCACATAATAATTGAAACACCAAATGTACAGAACAAAGAAAGAATATTAAAAGCTGTAAGAGAAAAAGGTCAAGTCACATACAATGGCAGCCCATCAGAATTACACCTGACTTCTCCTCAGAAACTTTAAAATCTAGAAGAGCCTGGACAGATATCCTACAAGTCCTGAGAGATCATAGCTGCCCAGCCAGACTACTATACCCAGCAAAACTCTCAATCAACATAGATGGAGAAAACAAGATATTCCATGACAAAATCAAATTTAAAAAATATCTCCCCACAAACCCAGCCCTACAGAAAATCCTAGAAGGAAAATTCCATCCCAGAAAAGAAAACTTCAACCAAGCAAACAAAGGGAATAGAAAACCCCTCATCAACTAAACCAAAAGAGGCACAGGACCATCACCTATACCAAACTAATGGGAAAAAAAAAAAACCCAAGGTCACTAATATCCATCAACATCATTGGTCTCAACTCCTCAATAAAAAGACAAAGGTTTACAGAGTGGATCCGCAAGCAAGACCCATCCTTTTGCTGCATACAAGAAACACATCCCACTACCAAAGATAGACACTACCTCAGAGTAAAGGGCTGGGAAAAGGTTTTCCAAGCAAATGGACCCAGGAAGCAAGCTGGAATAACCATCCTAATATCAAACAAAACAGACTTCCAACTGAAGTTAATGAAGAAAGACAAAGAAGGGCACTATATACTCATTAAAGGGAATATTCATCAAGAGGAAATCTCAGTACTGAACATCTATGCCCCTAATACAAAGGCACCTACTTTCGTAAAAGAAACACTTCTAAAACTTAAAGCGCACGTCGATCACAACACATTAGTAGTAGGAGACTTCAACACCCCACTCACAACAATGGACAGGTCATCAAGACAGAAGAAAAACAGAGAAATATTGAGTCTAACAGAGATCATGAAACAAATGGACCTAACAGATATCTACAGAACGTTTCACCCAAACACAAAGGAATACAACTTTTTCTCAGCACCACACGGAACCTTCTCCAAAATCGACCACATAGTTGGACACAAAGATAGTCTCAATAGATACAAGAAAATTGAAATAACACCTTGTATCTTATCAGACCACCACAGAATAAAGCTGGTCTACAACAGCAAAAGAATCAACAGAAAGCCTACACACACATGGAAATTGAACAGCTCCTTACTGGATGACCACTGGGTCAGGGAAGAAATAAATAAGGAAATCAAAGACTTCTTAAAATCCAACGACAATGAAGACACAACATACCCAAACCTATGGGGTACAATGAAAGTTGTGCTACGAGGAAAGTTCCTAGCACTAAGTGCATTCAAAAAGAAAATTGTGACAGCTCATATTAGTGAATTAACAGCTAAGCTGGGTGAATTGGAAAAAAAAGAAGCAAACACGCCCAAGAGGAGCAGAAGGCAGGAAATCATCAAACTTAGGGCTGAAATCAACAACTTAGAATAAAAAAGAACTATAAAAAGAATCAATGAAACCAAGAGTTGGTTCTTCGAGAAAATCAACAAAATAGACAGACCCCTAGCCAAATTAACTAAAAGGCAAAGGGAAAGAACCCAAATCAACAAAATCAGAAATGAAAAGGGAGAAATAACAAGAGACATTGAGGAGATCCAGAAAATATTCGGGTCCTACTTTAAAAATCTTTACTCCACCAAATTTGAAAACCTAAGTGATATGGACAATTTCCTCGATAAATTCCACCTACCAAAACTAAATCAAAATCAGATTAACAGCTTAAACAGCCCAATAAACCCTAAGGAAATAGAAACAGTCATTAATAATCTCCCAACCAAAAAAAGCCCAGGGCCAGATGGCTTTAGCCCGGAATTCTACCGTATCTTCAAAGAGGAACTAACACCATTACTCTTCAAACTCTTCCATCACATAGACACAGAAAGAACACTGCCAAACTCATTCTATGAGGCCACTGTCATTCTGATTCCTAAACCACACAAAGACCCAACAAAGAAAGAGAACTTCAGACCAATCTCCTTCATGAACATAGATGCAAAGATACTTAATAAAATACTAGCAAACCGAATTCAAGAACACATAAAAAATATCATACATCATGATCAAGTAGGCTTCATCCCAGGAATGCAGGGATGGTTCAATATACGAAAGTCTATCAATGTAATTCACCATATAAACAAAATGAAAGAAAAAAACCACATGATAATCTCGCTAGATGCAGAAAAAGCATTTGACAAAATCCAACACCCCTTCATGCTAAAAGTTCTGGAGAGAACGGGCATACGAGGACCATACCTAGAAATAATAGAGGCAATATATAGCAAGCCAGCGCCCAACATCAAATTAAATGGAGAGAAGCTTGAAGCATTTCCTCTAAACTCAGGGACAAGACAAGGATGTCCACTTTCACCATATCTCTTCAATATAGTACTTGAAGTTCTTGCTAGAGCAATAAGACAACTAAAGGAAATCAAAGGGATAAACAGTGGAAAGGAAGAAGTCAAATTATCCCTATTCGCAGATGATATGTTAGTATACATAAGCGACCCCAAAAACTCCACCAAAGAACTCTTACAGCTGATAAACAACTTCAGCAAGGAGGCTGGATAAAAAAAGTTAACTCAAAAAAATCAGAAGCCCTTCTTTATACAACAAACAAATATACCAAGAAAGAAATAAGGGAAACAACCCCCTTCAAGATAGCCACAAACAATATAAAATACCTGGGGGTAACTCTAACCAAGCAAGTAAAGGACCTGTACAACAAGAACTTCAAGCCCCTGAAGAAAGTAATGGAAGAGGCCTTTAGAAGATGGAAAGATCTCCAATGCTCATGGATAGGTAGGATCAACATAATAAAAATGGCTATCCTACCAAAAGCAATATATAGATTCAATGCAATTCCTATCAAAATACCAACACAATTCTTTGTAGACTTGGGAAAAGCTATACTCAACTTCACATTGAATAACAAAAAGCCCAGAATAGCTAAATCAATCCTGTACAATAAAAAAGCATCTGGAGGTATCACCATCCCAGATTTCAAGCTGTACTACAGAGCAATAATAATAAAAACAGCATGGTACTGGTATAGAAACAGACCAGTGGATCAATGGAATCGAATTGAAGACCCAAACATGGACCCACACACCTATGGCCAACTAATCTTTGACAAAGAAGCCAAAACGACACAATGGAAGAAGGACAGCATCTTCAACAAATGGTGCTGATCCAACTGGATGTCCACTTGAAAAAGAATGAAATTAGACCCATACCTATCACCTTGTACCAAACTTAAATCCAAGTGGATCAAAGACCTTAACATAAAGCCGGCCACACTAAATATACTAGTAGAAAAAGTAGGAGAAACCCTCGAACTCATTGGCACAGGTGACAACTTCCTGAACAGAACACCAGCTGCTCAGGACCTGAGATCAACAATCAATAAATGGGACCTCATGAAACTGAAAAGCTTCTGTAAGGCAAAAGACACAGTCATTAGAACAAAACGACAACCAACAGACTGGGAGAAAATCTTCACCAACCCCACATCTGATAGAGGGCTATTTTCTAAAATCTACAAAGAACTCAAGAAACTAAATGCCAAGAAACCAAATAATCCAATCAAAAAATGGGAGATGGAGCTAAATAGAGAATTCACAAAGGAGGAATCCCTTATGGCCGGGAGTCACCTGAAGAAATGCTCAACATCCTTAATCATCAGAGAAATACAACTCAAGACGACCCTGAGATTCCATCTCACACCTGTCAGAATGGCTAAGATAAAGAACACAAATGACAGCACATGCTGGCGAGGGTGTGGAGAAAGGGGAACCCTACTCCATTGCTTGTGGGAGTGCAGGCTTGTGCAACCACTATGGAGGTCTGTCTGGAGATATCTTAGAAACCTTGGAATAACTTTCCCTCAGGACCCAGCCATACCACTTCTGGGTATACACCCAAAAGACACCTCACGGAGACATAGGGAAGTCTCCTCATCTATGTTCATAGCAGTCTTATTTGTAATAGCTAGAAACTGGAAACAACCCAGATGTCTCTCAATTGAAGAATGGATGAAAAAACAGTGGTACATGTATACAATGGAATATTACTCAGCTATCAGAAACAATGAAATCATGCAATTTGCAACCAAATGGATGGATCTAGAGAAGCTCATCCTGAGTGAGCTAACCCAGACTCAGAAGGATGCACACGGAATCTATTCACTTATAGTAGGATTTTAGCTATATCGTACAGGATATCTGTACTACAACCAACACACCAAAAGGAACATGGACATAAACTTTTTTTCCATTTCTTTTTCCTTTTCCTTTTTTTCTTTTTCTTTTTCCTCTCTTTTTTTTTGTTGTTGTTCTTTGTTTTTGTGGGTTTGTGTGTCTGTTGGTCTTTTTCTAGTTTTTCCCCCCGTAGCAAGGAGTCACCTTTCACTGGCAGTACTGCCTCGTAGGCCCCTGGTGTATGAAGCGGCTCTTGGCCCTCATATGACTCCTGATCTGTGGTGAGAGACTGTTATGCAGGGACACTCCACCCCAGAGGATCAAGACGGAAGGGTCAGGGGGTAGAGCATGGGAGGGTGGGGCTGGGAAGCGGGAAAAGAGGACAATATTTTAAGGATGTAACCTGTAGCAACAAACAAATAAATTTATTAATTAAAAAAAAGCAGGTAACAATGTTAAAGCACTGTAAATAAAATAAAGGATACAGCCGTTCAACCTGGTTTTATAAACCTCCAAGTGTCGAAAAAACATAGAGCTAAGGTAAAATACAGGAGAAATGTGGTGTTAACCCATGCCTTTAACTTCAGCACAGACGGGAGGAGCACCATAGAGTTAGTGGACTTATAAATTCTAGAGTTACATGGAACAGGGTGGTGAGGGTACTCACCCTTAATCCCATCATTCAAGAAGAGTACACCCTTAACCCCAACACACTAGAGACAGAAACAGGCAGATCTCAGAGCTCTAGGTCAGCCTGATACAAAACAAACTCTAAATAGAGAAAAATTTCGATCCAGGAGTGGTGGAACACATCTTTAATCCCTTCAGATGGGAACCACACACAGGTCTTGGATCCCAATAATTAGAATGCAGAGACACACACATAGGATTTGGAAGGACCTAAGTTCAAAAGCTACTTACAAAAGGCCCACTCAGTACAAACAAATTGTCCTTCAAGATCTCAAATTATATACACTAAAGCTGGTTTAGCTCCAAAATAACAAAATAATTTCTTCTTTAAACCAGATTGAAAGATAACACTTTATATATTGTCAAAAAACCAAATTTGCTTCAGGATAAATATTACCTCTCCCCCCCCCCAAAGAAAAGAGGGTGATTGTCCCTGAGTGAGCATTAGGGCAGGGCTCTGTTCTTATCTTTCCAGGAGAATCAAAGCATCCATTCAAGGAACCCAGGGACAACTGGACAACGGAAACCTCAGCAGAAAACCGAATCAGACACCAAAAGAAGACTAGTGACCCAGATGATTCAGCCTGACAGACTCCCTCAATAGCTGTCTCCATCAAAAGCCTACAACCACAACAACTCAATATCGCTAAGACCTTTCAGCTCTACACAATGCCCCAGCCAGAACCTCAGTAAAGCCTGGAAGTTCAGCTTCTGCCTACAAACTCCTTAGGATATCTAAACAGCTGAGAACAGAAGGACTGAACATAAAAGGATTTTACTAACATTTTTAACCATTTTTCCATTTTGGTTCGGGCCCCAATCAGGTTTACTACGACCCAAACCAGCAGGAAGTCATTTTAAGAGAGCGAAGTCCCATACCCAGAGGGTGGGGAGGGTGTTTCTCCATCCCCCCCTTTTTTTGGTTATTTGAAGGACAACTGAAAACTCTGTTATTTAGGGGAAGAGATTACAAGTTGTTAAATGGTCCTGTTTAATGTGTTTTGGAGGTTAGACCCAGGGTATTCCTTCTTTCCCTTTTCTGTATCCTTCTTTATCTCCTATGTAAGAATGCACGGACTTGAGAAAAATTGAGACATAAACATAGCACAGGAAGGACCAAGAAGAAGGTTCAGATTATTGAATATGCCCTTATACCTATGTATATTGATACAAAATTAGTAGTATATTTGGCCAAAGTGGTATTGACCATTGTTTAGTGTGCAAAAATAAGATTGTATTGGACTACGTCGGTATTGATATTTGTATATTGATATAAAAATAAGATTATAGTTGGCCACAATGGTATTGACCCTTGTATATGGACGCAATATTAAGATTGTATTGGACCACATAGGCATTGATCTTTGTATATTGATACAAAATTAAGAGTATATTTAGCCACATTTGAATAGATCTTTGTGTATTGATACAAAATTAAAGGTAACGCTTCCTAATGGTATCGTACCTAGAGATACTTAAAAATGAAATGTGAAGCTCTGGCCTCTTGATACCAACCGTCCTAAACTGCTTAGGATAGTTAAGAAAAACAAACTCCTAGTCATGCATGCATGTCACCTTGTTAGCTACAATGACAGTCTATCACAGATATTCTCTAAGCTACTCAGTAATCAAGTTGTTAAGAGACAAGCAACATTTGCTTATCTAAATACAAGAGATAGATAGGGCATCTTCAAAAACCCCAAGAGATCTGCAGAATATGGCATTCAAAATGTGGTCTTAAATTAAGATTTTTTTTTGATATCGTGACATATCAGCTCCTGACAGCACACCCTATTCTAATCCAAGTAGAAGATAAGCATCGAAGAATCTCCAATGTAAGATGGTTGAATTAGTGGCAAGCCTATCTCTTGGCATGTAAAACTCCTCGCTTCAACTGCAGACAGACTGCTGTCCAAAAAGGACAAAACTTGGTAGCAGGGAAGTCGACAGCCTAGCTCTGCCAAGACAGGGTAGGTTAGTCCTTCATAATCCCTGCTCTACAATAAATGTCTGTCAGAGAAACAGGACCAAAAAGCTGAAGACTGATGCTGGAATGTATGGAGAGAAAATGGGAACTGTCCAGGTAGTCACTGGTTTGTCATTTCTTAGTATTGGAAGCTGCAGGCCCTGCACTTCCTATATAGTCAGATATATTTATCTTTCTCAGCTCTCTGAGGTGGTTGAAGAATAGACAGCTTGAGTCTCATAGCTAAATTTTGAGTTGTTTAGGAATCAAGAGGGCGTTCTAGATCTAAGAAGATGGTTATAATAGTGATGCAAGTTAGTATGAAAGCTAAGTCAGTTATAGAACTTTAAACTCATGGAGATGGTTAGAAGGTAGAAGGTTAAAGTCAGGGGCCAAATATGTATGAACTGGACATAGGGAAGGTATACTGGGCCATTTAACTCTCATAAATGTGGCATAGTTAATTCTTCTGTTTTGTATAGAATTTGCTGTTATAAGAGAAAGAACCATTTGTTGGATTGAAAAGGGAAGCTGTTGGGGGGAACGAGGGGGGAAGGGTGGGACAGGAAGGGGGAATAGGGAAGGGTTTGTGACTGAGATGTAACTCGAAAAAAATAAATTACTTATATAAAAAAAATGGTCTTGTTAGATAGGTTTTGGTGGTTAGACCTAGTGACTTCTCTCTTTTTTTTCTAACCGTCTTTCTCTTCTATGTAGGGAGAAATACTTGAAAAAATGGGATATAGAGATAATATAGGAATGATAAAGAAAAGGGGATAGATTATAGAATATATTCTTATGTCTTTGTATTGTGATACAAAATTAAGATTATATTTGGCTACATTACTATTGATCTTTGTATATTGATATCAAATTAAGATTATATTTGTTTGCATTGGTATTGATGTTTGTATATTGATGCAAAATTTATTTGAACTCTTTTTAAAGTATTGGACCTATGTAATGCCTAAAAATGCAATGTGAAGTTTTGGCTTTTGATGGTAATTGTCATAACTGTTTAGGATAATTAACAATGCAAATTAAAGGTCATTCATACATGTTATTTTGTCAGGTACTAGCATAATGTATCACAGATGTTTTCTACATTAATCATAAATCAAGTTACTAAGAGACAAGCAATATTTCCTTATCCACATATATGGAGATAGATAGGTGGTCTTCAAAAACCTCAAGAGATCTGTAGAATATAGCATTCAACGATATTTTCTTAACAAGATTTGTTTGTTATTGGAACATGTCAGCTCCTGACAGCACCCTGCATTCTATTCCAAGTCGATGATGAGTATCGAAGAAATCTCCATTTGGCGATGGCTGCATTAGTGACAAGCTTGTCAATGGGCGAGAGAAAGCCCTTACTTCAACTGTAGAGAGAATGTGGTCTGAAAAGAACAAAACTTGGAATCAGGTAAGTAGACAGCCTTGCTCTGCCAAGACGACTTTATAAATCCTGCTTTACAATTAATGTCTGTCAGAGATACTGGGCCAAGAGGCTCAAGATAGATGCTCCAATGTATTGAGAGAAATTGGGGTTTTTCCAGGCAGTCAGTTGTCTCTCATTTCTTAGTTTTGGAAGCTGTTTGCACTGCACTTCCTGTTTGTTCAGATATATTTATCCTTCTCAGGTCTCTGATGTGGTTGAATACTAGGTAGTTATAGTCTCACAGTTAAATTTTAAGTTGTTTAGGAATTAAAAGGATGTTCTAGGTTTAAGAAGATGTTTTTTAGTTGGTAATGCAAGTTAGATGGAAACTGAGTTAAACTTTAAACTCATTGAAACAAATAGACAACAGAATATTAATATCAGTTGCCAAATACGTACGAACTAGACATTCGGAATGTATGTTATACTCTATAATTTTCATAATTGTGGCCTAATTCCTCCTATTGTTTTGTTTGAATTTTTTGTTATAAGAAAAAGAGCCTGTTATTGAAGAATAAGGGGGAATTGTTAGGGAGAAAAATGATAAACCTTAAATTAAAAACAACAGCAACATCAACAAAAAAAGCAGATAGGAGGGTGATAGGGAAGTAGGTAGGAGGGAGAGAACTGGGAGAGGGAGAAGGGAGAGGACTTTGACTGAAATATAACTTGAAGAAATAAATAAATCTTGAAAGTTAGTAGAATGAAACTTAACAAATATTATTTTTTTGTGTACAGCAATAAATAAGTTCATATATATTGGAAGGCACCTTTCAACATAATCAAAGCTATTCTCATAATCAGTGAAGTTATTCCATTAATTTGTTTTCATTGAGTGATAATGAATAACTTGTCCTGTATTAGAACAGTTAGGAAATTCTGTACTTAGCTTTAAGACCTCATATGTACATTCACATTGATTGTGTTCTTTTGAAAGAATGAGTCAAGCTCATTACTAGCTGACAATTTTGAAAAGAACATCAGTCAGTATCAATCTCATGATACTGATGTTTCCAACTCTGATAGCTAATCTGAAAATTATGATAACTGCCAGAGTTATCAGGACAAAATATGTCATATAAGAGATAATATGGTGTTATCAGACTTGAGAATTAAAAACAGAAAGAAACACTGCAATTTTTTTTGTTTTGTTTTGTTTTCAAAATTTCAAAAAATTACCAATATATTTAATGTACTTTTCTAGGATCCTACCATAAATTTTTTAAATTACATGTGATTGACAAGAGGAAAATAATGGAGACATTTTCTCCTGTCCTCTCTCTCAGAAGAATGCCCTTGCCCCACCCATGTTTCCTCTTTCAGAGAAGATCAGGCCTTCA
>CAJQZJ010032058.1:5453260-5478330 GCA_907164525.1 Lophiomys imhausi | reverse complement strand
TGGGGTCTCTGGCCATGTGGAATTTTTTTGCTGTCTTCTGGACTTGGTTCCAGGCAAAAACAAGCAAACTGTAGAAGAAAATGTACAAAATGAACAATACCATTGAAGACATGAAAATAGAAATGGAAACAATAAAGAAAACACAATCAGAGTTAAAAGAGGAAATGGAGAATAAAGAGAAGAGAACAGGAACTACGGATGTGAGTATGAAAAATAGGATGCAAGAGATGGAAGACAGGATCTCAGACATGGAAGATTCGATGGAAGAAATCATTACAACATCCAAAGAAAATGAGAAAGCTAAAAAATCTCTCACCCACAACATCCAAGAAATCAAGGACTCAATGAAAAGACAGAACCTAAGAATTATAGGCAGAGAGGAAAGAGAACACTCCCGACTCCATGGTCCAGGAAATATCTTCAACAAAATCATAGAAGAAAACTTCCCAAACCTAAAGAAAGAGATGCCAGTAAAAATCCAAGAGGCTTACAGAACACCAAACGGATTAGATCAGAAAAGAAACTCCACTCGCCACATAATAATAGAAACTCCAAATGTGGAGAACAAAGATAGGATATTAAAAGCTGTAAGAGAAAAAGGCCAAGTCACATACAATGGCAGACCCATCAGAATCACACTTGACTTCTCCCCAGAAACTTTAAAAGCTAGAAGGGCGTGGATGGATGTCCTACAAGCCCTGAGAGAACATAGGTGCCCAGCCAGACTATATACCCAGCAAAACTCTCTATCAACATAGAAGAAGAAAACAAGATATTCCATGACAAAATCAAATTCAAACAATATCTCCTCACAAACCCAGCCCTACAGAAGATCCTAGAAGGAAAATTCCAACACAGAGAAGATAACTACACCCAAGAAAACAGAGGAAATAGAAATCTCCACAACAGCTAAACAAAAGAGAAACACAAGACAGCCAGCTATACCAAAATAATGGGAAATAACAACCCCTGGTCACTAATATCTATCAACATCAATGGACTCAACTTATCAATAAAAAGACACAGACTTACAGACTGGATCCATAAACAAGACCCATTTTTTTGATGTATACAAGAAACACACCTCACTATTAAAGATAAACACTATCTCAGAGTAAAGGGCTGGGAAAAGGTTTTCCAAGCTAATGGACCCAGGAAACAAGTGGAGTAGTCACCCTAATATCAAACAAAATAGACTTCCAATTGAAGTTAATAAAAAAAGACAGAGAAGGGCATTAAATACTCATTAAAGGAAATATCCACAAAGAGGTCATCTCAATATTGAATATCTATGCCCCAAATACAAAGGCACCTACATTTATAAAAGAACCGCTTCAAAAACTTAAATCACACATGGATCCAAACACTTTAATAGTGGGAGACTTCAACACCTCACTCACAACTATGGACAGATCATCAAGACAGAAGCCAAACAGAGAAATAATGACTCCAACGGAGATCATGAACCAAACGGACCTAACAGATATCTACAGAACATTTCAGCCAAACAAAAAAGAATACACCTTCTTCTCAGCACCTCAGGGAACCTTCTCCAAAATCGAGCATATAGTTGGACACAAAGAGAGCCTCAACATATACAAGAAAATTGAAATAACCCCTTGTATCTCTTATCAGACCACGATAGAATAAACCTGGACTACAATAGCAAAAGAATCAACAGAAAGTCTACACTCACATGGAAATTGAATAACACTTTACTAGAGGACCACTGGGTCAGGGAAGAAATAAAGAAGGAAATCAAAGACTTTTTAAAATCCAGCGAAAATGAAGACACAACATACCCAAACCTATGGGACACAAAGAAAGCTGTGCTATGAGGAAAGTTCACAGCACTAAGTGCCTTCAAAAAGAAAATTGTGACAGCTCATATTAGCGAATTAAGAGCTAAACTGGGTGAATTGGAAAAAAAAGAAGCAAAACTCCCAAGAGGAGCAGAAGGCAGGAGATCATCAAACTTAGGGCTGAAATCAACAAATCAGAAACAAAAAGAACTATACAAAGAATCAATGAAACCAAGAGTTGGTTCTTCGAGAAAATCAACAAAATAGACAGACCCTTAGCCAAATTAACTAAAAGATAGAGGGAGAAAACACAAATCAACAAAATCATAAATGAAAAGGGAGAAATAACAACAGACATTGAGGAAAACCAGAGAATATTTTGATCCTATTTTAAAAATCTATACTCAACCAAATTGGAAAATTTAGTGAAATGGACAATTTTCTTGATAGATTCCACCTACTGAAGCTAAATCAAGATCAGATAAACAGATTAAACAGCCCTATAACCCCTAAGGAAGTAGAAACTTTCATTAAAAATCTCCCAACCAAAAAAAGCCCAGGGCCAAATGGCTTTAGCATGGAATTCTACTGGACCATCAAAGAGGAGCTAACACCAATACTCTTCAAACTCCTTCACAAAATAGAATCTGAAAGAACATTGCCAAACTCATTCTATGAGGCCACAGTCACCCTGATTCCTAAACCACACAAAGACCCAACAAAGAAAAGGAACTTCAGACCAATCTCCCTCATGAACATAGATGCAAAAATACTTAATAAAATACTAGCAAACCGAATTCAAGAACACATCAAAAATATCATACACCATGATCAAGTAGGCTTCATCCCAGGAATGCAGGGATGGTTCAATATTTGAAAGTCTATCAATGTCATTCACCATATAAACAAGATGAAAGAAAAAACCACATGATAATCTCACTAGATGCAGAAAAAGCATTTGACAAAATCCAACACCCCTTCATGCTAAAAGTTTTGGACCGTACCTAGAAATAATAAAGGCAATATACAGCAGGCCAGTGGCCAACATCAAAATAAATGGAGAGAAACTTGAAGCATTTCCTCTAAACTCAGGGACAAGACAAGGATGTCCACTTTCACCATATCTCTTCAATATAGTACTTGAAGTTCTTGCTAGAGCAATAAGACAACTAAAGGACATCAAGGGGATAAACATCGGAAACGAAGAAGTCAAATTATCCCTATTTGCAGATGATATGATAGTATACATAAGCGACCCCAAAAATTCCACCAGAGAACTCTTACAGCTGATAAACACCTTCAGAAAAGTGGCTGGATACAAAATTAATACAAAAAAAATTCAGAAGCACTTCTTTATACAACAAACAAATGGGCTGAGAAAGAAATAAGGGAAACAACCCCCTTCACACTAGCCACAAACAACATAAAATACCTGGGGGTAACTCTAACCAAGCAAGTAAAGGACCTGTACAACAAGAACTTCAAGCCCTTGAAGAAAAAAATGAAAGAGGCCTTTAGAAGATGGAAAGATCTCCCATGCTCATGGATAGGTAAGATCAACATAATAAAAATGGCCATCCTACCAAAAGCAATATAAAGATTCAGTGCAATTCCTATCAAAATACCAACACAATTTTTTATGGACTTGGAAAGAGCTATTCTCAATTTCATATGAAACAACAAAAAGCCAAGAATAGCTAAATCAATCCTGTACAATAATAAACATCAGGAGGTATTAACATCCCAGATTTCAAACTGTACTACAGAGCAATAGTTGTAAAAACAGCATGGTATTGGAATAGAAACAGACCAGTAGATCAATGGAATCTAATTGAAGACCCAGAAATAGACCCACACACTTATGGCCACCTAATTTATGACAAAGAAGCCAAAACGGCACAATGGAAGAAGGACAGCATCTTCAACAAATGGTGCTGGTCCAACTGGATGTCCACGTGTAAACTAATGAAATTAGACCCATACTTATCACCTTGCACAAAACTTAAGTCGAAGTGGATGAAAGACCTTAACATAAGGCCAGTCACACTAAATCTACTAGAAGATAAAGTGGGAGAAACCCTCGAACTCATTGGCACAGGCGACAACTTCCTGAACAGAACACCAACAGATCAGGACTTGAGATCAGCAATCCATAAATGGGACCTCATGAAACTAAAAAGCTTCTGTAAGGCAAAAGACACTGTCATTTGAACAAAACGGCAGCCTACAGACTGGGAGAAAATCTTCACCAACCCCACATCTGACAGAGGGCTAATATCGAAAATCTACAAAGAACTCAAGAAATTAAATGCCAAGAAATCAAATATTCCAATCAAAAAATGGGAGACAGAGCTAAATAGAGAATTCACAAAGGAGGAATCCCTAATGGCTGAGAGACACTTGAAGAAATGCTCAACATCCTTAATCATCAGAGAAATGAAACTCAAGATGACTCTGAGATTCCATCTCACACCTGTCAGAATGGCTAAGATCAAAAACTCAAATGACAGCAATGCTGGCGAGGGTGTGGAGAAAGGGGTACCCTACTCCATTGCTGGTGGTAATGCAGGCTTGTGCAACCACTATGGAGGTCAGTCTGGCGATATCTTAGAAAACTTGGAATATCTCTGCCTCAGGACCCAGACATACCACTTCTGGGTATACACCCAAATGCCTCTTCACAGAATCATAAGGAAGTTTCCTCATCTATGTTTATAGCAGCCTTATTTGTAATAGCTAGAAACTGGAAACAACCCAGATGTCCCTCAACCGATAATGGGTTAAAAATCTGTGGTACATCTACACAATGGAATGCTATTCAGCTATCAGGAACAATGAAATTATGCAATTTGCAGCCAAATGGATGGAACTAGAAAAGCTCATCCTGAGTGAGGTAACCCAGACTCAGAGGACACATATGGAATCTATTCACTTATAGTAGGATTTTAGCTATATAGTAGAAGGTATCGATACTACAACTAACACACCAAAGGGAACTTGGCATAGACTTTCTATTTTTATTTTTTATTTATTTTTAATATATTTTTTATATTTTTTTCTATTTTTTAGTCTTTTTTTCTAATTGTCTGCTTATTGGTTTGTTTGTTTAGTAGTTCTCTCTCCCAGGCAATGAGACACTTTTCACTGATGGTACTGCTTTATAGATCCCCAATGAATGAGGGCACTTGGCCCTCATAAGACCTCTCATCTGAGATAAGGGACTGTTATATAAGGACACCCCACCCCAGAGAAATGGGATGGAAGGGTTAGGAGGTAAAGAAAAAAAAATGAAATGTGATGTTTCGGCCTTTTACTACTAACTGTCATAAACTTTAGGATAATTAAGAAATGCAAACTAATGGCATTCAAAGATATTTTTGTAACTTTAGATTTTTTTATATCAAGACATATTAAGTCCTGGCAGCACCCCCTATTCTCCTCCAAGTAGAAGATGAGCATCGAAGACTCTCCAGTGGAAGATGATTGAATTAGTCGCAAGTCTATCTCTTGGTAGGGAAAGCCCCTTGCTCCAACTGTAGACAGAATGCTGTCCAAAAAGGACAAAACCTGGAAGCAGGTAAGTAGACAGCCTAGCTCTGCCAAGACAGGGTAGGTAAGTCCTTCATAACCCCTGCTCTACAATCAATGTCTGTCATAGAAACGGGGCCAAATGACTAAAGATCGATGCTGTAAATATATGGAGAGAAAATGGGAACTGTCCAGGCAGCCACTGGTATGTTATTTTTAGTTTGGGAAGCTGCATGCCCTGTACTTCCTATAAAATCAGATATGTTTATCTCTGTCAGGTCTCTGAGGTGGTTGAAGAACAGATAGCTAGAGTCTCATAGTTAAATTTTGAGTTGTTTAGGAGTCAAGAGAGTGTTATAGATCTAAGCAGATACTGTTAAAATTGTTTTGCAAGTTAGTATGAATGTTGAGTCAGATACAGAACTTTAAACTCATGAAGATGTTTAGATAGTAGAATGTTAAAGTCAGGTACCAAATACATATGGACTGGACATTGGGAATATACGCTAAGCCATATAACCCTCATAACTCTGGCCTAATTACCTCTGTTGTTTTGTATTGCATTTATTAGTATAAGTGAAAGAGCCATTTGTTGGACTGAAAGGGAAAACTGTAGGGGGAAATAAGATATACCTTAAACTTAAAAGAAAAAAAAAGGGAAGAGGATGGGGGGGTTGAGGATGGGAAGGTGGGACCTGAGGGGGGAAAAGGGAGGATACGATTGAGATGTAACTTGAAGAATAAAAAATAAAGGAAAAAATTGATTATATTTCTATCAAAAGAAAAAATAAGTACAATATCTACTTCAATAGTTGTACTGAGACATTGCATTTAGTCCAGTACTATCAGTATAGCAAAGTAGTATGCCTTGGGGTAACAACTTCTAAATGCTCAATACTTTTTATGAATATCTGGTGTATTTATGAAGGGAATATTGACATATATTTAGTCAGTAAATTTGTGCAAATTAACATGTAGACATTCTAATAAATAATTCCTACATATAATGAATAAAATTTTTATTTAAAAATCTTTTATGTGGGTGTATGTACATGTTCTTTAGAATTTAGGAGTAAATGTGTGAAAGCCAAAGAAAATCTTGGATATCATTCCTTCATCTATGTTACCCAACATGTTCTTTGAATAATGATCTCTAACATTAGGACCATGAGCTCACTAATTTAAATACGTTTGAGACCTACCAAACCCAAGTAATCCTCCTGTTTCAACCTTCCCAGTCTAGGTATAAGAAGTTCATACCACCATGTCTAGCCTTACCTATATGGATGCTTGAGTCCTTGGGTTTCTGCTTCTAAAACTTTACCTGAGATATTTTAGAAGTCCCAAGATCTTCATCTGAAAAAAATTGATATGCAATGGCTTATTGCTATTCTAATTTGAATATTAGTATTTTATGAGAGAATAGTTTTAGTTAAAGGATATTTGTGTCTTGAGAAATTAAATTATATAAAAACAAATGAATGCCGAATTTATAACACATTAAGTCCATTTTATTTCACATTTTTGAATCTAAGTTTGTTTGAATTCTTAAAGATTTTCTCACTTTTGAGAAGTAAATAAATATATCTTTCATATGCCACCTTGAGTAATAATAGCTATTTGTTTCTACTAAGAATTCTGTTTGAGAACCTGTGAGTGTGGTAGTTTTTAATCTGCTCTGTTTTCTGTCATTCAGCAGTCGAATTAAACCACTTAAGACCTGGCTGTACACAGCTACAAGTCAGTTTGGGAAACGTAAGCAAAAACTAGAGATGACTTCATAGTGCACTGACAACCAGGAGATACAGCTGACTCTACACATTAGGAAAAATCAAAAGCTGTATGTGATACTCTTCTTTACATATAGTTAAATGCATTATTAAGTTAATGATTTTGTTATTCACATGTTATTTGTTCCAAACAGTGCATAGCATCCAGATGACCTTTTCTAATTTATAACATTTCACTAACTTCATTTAGAATTAAAAACTTGCAATTATTTTATTAGCAATTGTTTTGCGTCATTTTTGATGATTAAATCTATCCATGTATAAATATTTATATATTTATAAACATCTATAATATATAAATATATTTGTAAATATATCTATATGATATATTATATATTTATAACATATATATATATATATACCCATAATGAAAACAGATTTTAAAAGAAATATGAAAAATATTCTGTCCTTTTGTTACTTTGACAATAATATACACATTTGCTTTCAAAATGAAGGTAGTGATTGAATTTATATTATAAGCATTGATAGGAAACTATAGAAGAAAATATCAAACAGAATCACAAAACCTGTTACATGCACATTTCTATTGGCTTTGTGATTTAGTAAATTTTTCAGTCTTGGAGTTTCAGTTTCTTTAAGTCCGATACTAAATATTTTTCTTACTTTCTTTAATGCCTTGCACATAAAGAACTTTCATTGAAAACAAATCCTAATGATTGTTTTGCTATAAAGTTAAACAAAGAAACTCTTTAGCATTCATCTTTGCCTTTGTGTTATTGTCAAGGTCCAAATCCATGAGGCTCCAGCACATGTCTTCTTAATAAGACAGCCTCTCTTGTACTTCTTTACCCTCAGGAACAGTACATAATTCCTCATGAGTATCACAAAGAAATACTTAGACTCAAATATATCAGAAATAAGGGGTTTGGTGGCTTAGTGGATAAAACCTCTGACCCTTTACCTCAGAGAACACAGCTTAAATTCAAACTTTCAATGTAAGTGAAAAGAGATTTATGGAGTTAAAGATATACCTTGTTCAGAATGTTCTAGAGTTGGCGTCAAAATATCTGTAACAAAAAATATGAAAAATCCAAATTTACTTGAACTACATTTATTTTCTCTAGAGTATATGGCTTTGGAATTTGAAGTTAGGATTGGAGTATAATCCTGAGTTATTTATTGAAAATGCTTTCAAACTGAGTATATTTGCTTTCGAGCCTCAGAGCTCTTGTTAATTTCTTCTGCATCCCTGGAAAATATGAGAGGCTTAATCAAAACCAAACCACTCTTTATCTTAAAGGAGAAAAGCACAGTTTTAGTGATCAGAGTCTGTCAAGCATGCCGTGCCTAAAACACTTTCTTCTCAAAACTCATAAGAAGGACACTCAGTATTCATAAGAACTATAAATCTGCTATAAAATGATGCAAAGATTGTTCTGAAAAAGGAGCTATAATTGATTTCTTTAGAGGTGCCTTTGTATTCACAACTTTATCTGAGTCTATGTGAACATTCTGATACAGATGAAAAATAATTATATTAGAGTAGTTTTCATTGAACAAGATATACAGCACATTGCAGGAGAATCTATGTGCTAGCATCTGCAAGTCATGAAAATAATATAGAAAGGATGATATTTGTATATGCAATCTATACTGGATTCTTGAAAATAGGTCATTGTTATATGCAGAAAAATTATAATAAAGCTAGGATGGTATTAAAAGATTAAAATGTTAATATCATGTGCATTCATTAAATTATTAAATACTCTGATTTCTTTGCACTACATTAAATAGTATTTCAGAAACTTTATATGTTTATAACAGAGGAATTTAATATATTTTATTATGAGATGTGGATATTTAAATCTGTAAATAGTTTAAAAACAAACCACTCACATGACACAGAACTGTGATTATGAGATTAAATGGAGCATTATTGATCTATTGTTTCATATATAAAACCTCTCTTTTTAGCATCAAGTTATACAAAACCTAAGAATTAAAAATATATTTCTGCCTTACTTTTTTTTAAGGAGACAATATATTTATTCAGAAAATGGCAATAAGGTAAAACATATAGTAAATAAAGAAAAGGAAAATTTTTTAATGGACAGAGGGCAAGCAGCAAATATTTCCACATGTTAACAAATAAATAAAGAAGAAACATGTTTATATTTTGAGGAAGAGATTCACTAAAAAATATACTCACTCAGGTAATTGAATATTGGATATGATCCATTCTAAATCATCCAAATTTAAAAATCTTATATTCAGTTCTGTATAGCATTAAGAAAAAAGTCAACTGCCATGGTTTATTTAAGCATTCACTCATTTTAAGTTATTAATGACTGGTATTTTTGACTGCCGAATTCTACAGCTAGCCAAGGAGGTTAATACACCTTCATTTTATAATACTAATTTGACACATTAAATAAATAATTTTGGGAGTAAATTTCACAATGGAATTTGGAAAAAAAAACTTGATATCAGTTCCCTATTTTTTTTTAGAGAACTCTCTCCTAATTATTTACCAACACAAAACTACTTTGATTTCAGTATGTCCTCCACATATTCATAAATAACTTAGCAGTCATCCATTATGAAACTTGTTTTTTATATATGTTGAGATATTTTGTTGACTGACCTGTCTCTATGAGATCTGAATAAATAGAACTGTGTAATAAAAAGAATGCTTAGATTTAAAGGTAGGTAAGCATTTAAAGAAATAATTGCTACATATTTGATTTAGAAATACATATAAACAGAAAGTGCCTGAGTGTATTTATGTGTACCACCTCCATGCAAGGCTGGCTAAGACCAAAAGAGAGCATCAAGTCCTGGCTGGAACTGGAAATGCAGGAAACTTGGCTAAGCCTGAATGCTCTGCAGATACCACAAATGCTTTCCACGACCAAGCAATATCCCAAGCCCCCATGGGACAATTATATTTTTATTCGTATTAGAAAATACCTGTATTAAAAATATTAGCATTGCCTTTAAGAATTTAAAGAAAAATAGTCAGTTTTACAATCACACACAGAAAGACAGAAACAGAGATAGGCAGAGAAAAAGGGACAGAAAAACATACAGAGAGACAGGACGCAGAGAAATACAGCAATAGGCATACCTTATGTTCTAATAAGTATTTTAAATAAAACAAACATACCCTAAGAAATTGATCCACATGATTCTGTAGGCTGAGAAATTCCAAAAATAATAGTCAACAGGTTGGAGAATACGACAGAGGATGGTATAGCAAAAGGTGTAACATAAAGCCTGGAAAGCAAGGTGATGTCTTGGGCAGGAGACAATAAGTTGCCATCTTTAGGGTGACAGATAGGAAGAGTTACACCATATCAAGACTTGAATGGTAATTGGCTTTGCATTTGACTATGGAAAGCCTACCCACTTTAATGAGATAATCCCCTTTACTCAATCTATCTGTGTAATGTTAATCTCATCCAAAATTACCCAGCTGTGCTCTGAATAATATTTAATAGAAGCCTCTGCCTTTCATGCCCCAGTCAAGATGATACTTAAAGTTAAGTGTTGTAACAAAGAAATGTTTTCCCTCAAAGTTTTATTGGGGAATACTAGGTTTATAAAGAAATAAGAGCTAGCTTTCCTTGTGTTCAAGTTCTCCTTTCTCTAATATTTACCTATTATTCTCCCAAGCTTTAACTTAAATGATGCATCAATTAAATATGCTATACATTGCATGAATTAATTATTTTAAAAATATGTTTACAGGATTGCCTTTACTTTACATGTACCAATGGTAATTAACATGTCAACTTTTAAAAGATTCATTGAAAATTTGTGACAAACTCATTTTTTAACTTATAAACAGTAAATTAATGAAAGTTCTATAAATGCAGAATATATTGTTCTATAATGAATCAATTTTCTTATAATTCATTTTATGCATAATTTTTTAAAAATAAGATGAAATATGCAAATTGTATATTGAGAAGTTATAGTTAACGTTTCAAAGTGTACTTTCTTCTTTTAACTCTCAAATTTGTATCATATTTAAAGGATAATTCTCCAGCAGAGTTAATCTGTTTTTATTATAAATAAAAACATATTAATAATAAAAAATAACATAATAAAAACATCGTGGTTCCTCTTTCTTATGGAATAATCACCAAATGCTTCCTAAGGTAAAGCTATAGCTTATGTGTAGACCTCAAACTTTTCTCTGCACCTATCTAGCATTCATCAGAACATTAGAAACAAAACGTAGCTTTTGACAGTAACACATTAAATCATTTTTAAGAAACACTGATGATTATAAATTTATAAAAGCTATGTTGCTACCTAAATGACACAACTGAGATTTGTGATACATTTATTTAAAAAGCAAAAACACAAAACAAAACAAACACAAAAAAACAAAACACCCAGCTAAACATGTGGAGTATTTTATATTTTGTTTGTAGGAACAGGTTACCACACTTTAATTCAGATTATGTACACCTGTTAAATGGTGCCAAATTTCTGCTTAAAGCATAACCCATTTTATGTATTGGAAATATTTTTAATCATATTTCCGTATTATGAATGATCACTCTGTTTATTAGAGAATATTCTCTGTTCATTTTTCCCTCATATTTAAACCCCAGAATTCCTACCTACTGCATCTTCCTGCAAAATACACATCACAGAATTATAGCACCATATGTAAAGCTTTGTATCCAACTCTTACGTGTATGTTTATGGAATTCCTGTCCAATGACCATGTCTATGTGTTTCAAGTGATCCCTCTTACACAATTTTCTCCATGTCTCCTCTTCCCTCTTCTTTCTCCCTCTTCTCTTCTACCTTCATCTCTATAATCGGTGCTTAAATGAGTTCCTTTTGTTCTGTTAGACTGACTTCAATACCATGATTCTTCTCTGAACACTGACAACTCTATTTTTTTCTGGTGCTTTTTTTGTACAGTTTTTTTTTTTTCTTTTAACGTTGGATAGAAGCTAAGATGCTCTGCTTACCTCCAATGTTCTAAAGTCCTTAAAGTACAAGATTAAAATATTTTTGTTTCTAATATATTTCATAAATAAAATATCTGAAAATTTATTCTACTTACAATTTCCATATTAGTATGCTACAATTTATAGAAATTAATTAAAAAAATTCCATGTTAGAAATACATCACAAATTATTTCTACAATAACATTAGTCAAAACATTATGCAGTTTCTAAGCAGTAACAAATGGTGACAGATGATACATGTAGACAGTTTTGGTTGTATCTTAGAAGAGCATCCTTAACTGAGAGGATGTGAATGTTTTATGAGAGAATTGTGTCAGTCTTAACATTGGATCAGGCTGGGATACTTTTTATTATAGTTGGGGTTAAAAATTTGGTATACAATAACCTACATGGTTTTCTTTCTCTAAGATTATTTACTATAGGAACAGTTTTAGAATAGTACACCAATAGCTCAGTCTCTAAGACCAACAATCAATAAATGGTACCTCATGAAACTGGCAAGTTTCTGTAAGGCAAAGGACACTGTCAATAGAATAAAAGGCAATCTACAAATTGGGAAAAGATCTTTACCAACCCCACTTCCAACAGAGGGATAATATCCATAATTTATAAAGAACTCAAGAAATTAAACACCAAGAAACCAAATAATCCAATCAAAAAATGAGAAACAGAGCTAAACTGAGAATTCACGACGGATGAGTCTTTAATGGCAGTGAGACATTTGAAGAAATGCTCAATATCCTTAGTCATCAGGGAAATGCAATTCAAGATGACTCTGAGATTCCATTTCACACTTCTCTGTTGAGGGAAGGTCTAATAGAATTGCTTCTGATAAGTTGAATTGAGTGCTGAGAACTGTTTACCGTCCCTTCTGAGGCTTTCTCTTGATTGGTTACTAACAGTTGCTTATGGCCAATTATCTGGGCATAAAAGAGTATAGGAAGGCGGGACTTCCTGAGATTAGACAGGAACCCTGAGCACACACAGAGAATCCCTCTCTTTCTGCTGGGACACAGAAGGAGACAGGTGTCTTTAGAACTCTGGAAGGTAATCGCAGTCACATGGTAGTTTTGGATTAGGTGATCCTGGTTAAATTAGAGTAGCTAATTGAGAGTCTGCCCAGCTAAGAGCTAAACATTAAGACATTAAAAGGTCTTGGTGTATTTATTGGGGAAAAGACTGCAGCAACTTATAGGTGTTAAGTCCAAGCAGTCCAGGACATTTGGAATTCCAGACTACCGGACTCCCCTGGAACCCAGACAAATCTCCCACCAAGCTGCTGGTAATTCTACCAGCCTAATATAATGATTTATACTAATTAACAGAGTTTAGGTTACAAGTGGTGTAGGCCATCCTTGGTCCTGGGGCTCTTTCCCCAGGATAAATCAGGCAACTGGTTAAGGCACTCGGGCCAGGCCGCCAGCTCTTCTGCCAAGCTGTTGGCTGCTTGACAGCTTAATCTTACAGTTTATACTTACTAATGACTACAATAATTAATTAAGTTGCAGTTTCGCCTCTCAGAATGACTAAGATCAAAAACTTAAGTGATAGAACATGTTGGCGAGGATGTGGAGAAAGGGAATTACTCCTCCATTGCCGGTGGAAGTGCAAACAACCACTGTGGAAATCAATATGGTGATATCTCAGAAAACTGGGTGTAGTTCTCCCTCAAGACCCACCCATACCCCTCCTGGGCATATATCCAAAAGTCTCATCACCAAATTGCAAGGACATTGAATCAATTATGCTCATAGCAGCTTTATTTGCAATAACTAGAAGCAAGAAACAAACAAGATGTCTGTCAATCAAAGAGTGGATTTAAAAAACAGTGATACATTTGCACAATGGAATACTACTCACCTATCAGAAACAAGGAAATCATGGAATATGTAACCAAATGGATGGAACTAGAGAAGCTCATCCTGAGTGAGCTAACCCAGACCCAGAAATATATACATGGCATCTACTCACTTATGACTGGATTTTAGTCATATAGTACAGGATAACTATCCTATAGCCCACAGACACAAAGGAACAGGAACCTAGCATAACTATCCTATGAGAAATTGGATATGAGAAATGAGCAGCAGAACAATGCAGATTCTGAGACACACAGTCAATCATTAGGTGGAGCTCTGGGAGCCCTATAAATGAGAGAGGGAGGAAGAACAGAGAGACTCAGAGGGATCAACAGAAACATGTGAAGATCAACAGGACCAACCAATCTAGGCCTCTAGATGCCTAAAAAGACTGAAATGTTAACCAAAAACAAAACAAAACAAAACAAAACAAAACAAAAAAAATCTTAGACTGGACCTAGATATCCCTATACAAATGTAGATGATTGGCAACTTTGTTGTCATATAAAATCCTTTCCCAAGTGAGGTGAGCAGTCTCAGTGATGGACTTTGTTGTCTGTTAGTGGGACACTTTACCTAACTGAGCTTATCTGTCTCCAGAGCAAGAGAAAGTACCTAGCCCTCATGTGTCTAATGAACTGAGGGGGGCTGATATGTGGAGGCCCCCATACTGCAGGAAAGGGATAGATGGGAGAGGCAGTAGAGGGTGGGAGAGTGAGACCAACAGGGAAAGGAGAATGGAGGGGCTGTGATTTCACAAGAAGCCCAAAACAACGAGTACATTATCCAGTCTACACTACTTATGAAGTTCTACAATAGAAGGGAATATTGTCAATCCAAAAAAAAAAAAAAAAAACCCAAAGAAACAAAAAGCAAAAAAAATAAAAACCAAAAAACCAAAACAAAACAAAAATGAAAATGATTGTCATTTCCAAGGCAAGAAGAGATATTTTATACTGGAGCCAAACAGAGACAATGAGACAGGAGCACAGATTCATATTTTTTCCAAATGTCATGTACAAATTTGGACATAGTTACATAAGGCTTTCATTAGAGATTGAACAAAGAAAATTATGAATCAACATATTTAGCAAATACATTGATGGAGGCCAAAGATAAGTCAGTTAAAACAAAGCAAGAAAACAACAACACCATAAAAATGTTCTAGGATTTAGATAATTTCTGGTGATATTCTTAGCTTTGGAACTGGTAAAAGCAAGTAGTCTTATAAGAACATGTAACTCACAAGGACACTACATCAAAACATGGGCAATGGGCAGATTTCCAAGGACAAACAGTAGCAGCAGAATTGACTCTGACCTGCAACATTTTAACTCTGCCTGATTTGAAGTGTAGTTTTTTTCTTGTAGAAAATTTAACATACGGAAAGCTGTTTTCTTTCTATTTTCTTCCCTCTCCCATCCCCAATTCTACCTCCCTCCTACTCTCCCTCCCTTCATTTCTTGACCTTCCTTTCTACCTTTCTTCTTCAGTCAGTCTCTTTCATTGTTTTTCCTTCTAAGGATATCAATTCACAATTTAAACTTTCACAAAATGTTTCAGAAATATTGTATCACTGAATGAAAATTCAAAAGCACATTTTTTCAAGAAGAAAATTTTAGTTGAAATCCCATAGCTAGAGTCTCATAGTTAAATTTTGAGTTGTTTAGGAAACAAGAGGGTGTTCTGGATCTAAGAAGATGTTTTTAAAATTGTTATGCAAGTTAGTATGAAAGCTGAGTTAGATATAGAACTTTAAAATCATGGAGAGGGTTAGATAGTAGAATGTTAAAGTCAGGTGCCAAATACATATGGACTGGACATTGGGAATGTGTGCTAAGCCATATAACTCTATAATTGTGGACTATTTATTTCTGTGGTTTTGTATTGTATTTACAGTTATAAGAGAAAGAACCATTTGTTGGACTGAAAGGGAGAGCTGTTGGGGGGAAAAAAGAAATACCTTAAACAAAAAAAAAAAAAAGGAAGAGGATGGGGGGTTGAGGGAGAGGAGGGTGGGAAGGTGGGACTGGAGGGGGGAGTAGGGAGGGGATTGTGATTGAGATGTAACTTCAAGAAATAAAAAATAAATTATTTTAAAAAGAGAAAGAAAATTAGCCTGATAATAATTTTGTAAGTGCTTTGATAAAGTAACAGCTACATTTATTTTTGTTGAAAGTCCATTTTGAGGATTTTGTTGCAAATTTGAGAAAGTTATAAACATTTAGATATTTCCGAATTTGAAAAAATTAGTAATTAAAAGTTCTTACATATTAACGTCCGATACAATTCAGTTATACAGTGCTACTGAATTTTGATTAAGAAATGTAAATATAAGAGTAGTAGAGTCATAGTATTAAGCTGATTTTTGACTGAAGCAAAATAAGTAATATGCAAATGAAACTGAAGCTTTTATTCAAGTATAACAGCTACAAAAGTAATGAGATATATGTAGGATTGTTCCTGCTTTGTACAATTAAATTTATATCATGCCATGTTTAGTAGGTAAGAGAAAATAGGAGCCACCATATTTCATGAAAATGATAAACATATTCCATTCTCAGAGGAAATACCCAGGAAGTATGAAAAGTCCCTAGTAAAGCTGTCTTCATTTAATGACTTCACAAATATCACTGGACACATTTCTATCTTTAAAAATTGCTGTAGCTGATATTGCAAAATATCACTGTCACCATAGTGACAGTCACTAAAGAATAATTTAGAATAAGAGAAGCATTAAAATAATTTTCCAAAGTATGAAATACAGATCATGTAGAATCTTTTGCTGACTTTTTGTGAAAATTTTCAGATAAAACCACATTTCTATAGTTAAACCTAGGACAATTTAAACATACAATCTTACTTTATGTGCTATCATTTTAACATTAGTCACTCTGAACCATGATGCTGATTTAAGGTGTGTAAGGACAAAATTAAGTAAAAATGTAGAAGGAGCATTATGGGATTCATGGTTTTCAGATAACTCTCATCCTTGCACCCTAAGGACCACCCTAAAGTTCATGAACATTTTTTTTTCTTTTTAAGATGAAATAAAACTCCAAACAAATAACAAGTAAAGCCCACAACAAATGTTTATTCTATAAATAATTGCAACTCATTATTAAATAAATGACACTATAAAATTCAATTGTAACGTCATTTCATAGGGAAAGAAAATATTCATTTACATAAGTAACAGAGGTGGTACAGAGCAGGTACACATGCTCTGCACACAGTGAACTTGGGACAATCAATTTTACTTCATGTCCTCCATTAATCAATCAGTTTTACATTTTGCAGGAGATGGTCCTTGTCATCTTTCATGCAAATTAGTAGTCTATTGAGTGGTTTTATAGGAATAATTGTTTCATTGACAATTGTAGACAATAAGTTAACCTCTTCTGATTTAGAAATTTGAAATATTTCTTTACCCATATTTCTTTAAGGGAATCTCTAAAGTCTCAACACTTGCAACTTATCAAGATCAATGGATAAAAATAAATAAAAGCTAGAAATTGTAATAAAACCTGTGTTCTGTCTAATAGTGGTTTGTTAAACAGGAAGGCCTTGTCCACTGGCCTTGTTTGCTTGAATGTTTAATTTAATTGCCTGACTTTGGTGTCTCATTCTGTTCCCAATTAATTAAGACTGATTAATTAAAACTGGGTAATTCATTTATATTGTGCTTTAAAACTGTAAGGCAACAATAAAAAATTACTAGCAATTTATGAAGTATAGGTTGAGATTATATTGCCTAATGAAATTTTAAGATGTCTATGTGAAAATTTATATTTTATAATATATACGAATTTAGAATTTACTATAACATTTAAAATGTAATTCATTATTGAACCTTTGTTGGCTTTTATGTTTTATTTAAATATGTATCCTACATTTTATCAATTTCTTAAAGATTTATTTATTTTACTGTAACAATGTTTGCATGTGTGTATACATACAATATATGTGCCTGATGCTTGCAGAGGTCAGAATAGCGAATTTGTTCTTCTGGAAATGGAGTTATAAATGGTAGTGAGCTGTCAGGTAACTTCTAGGACTGAACCCAGGCCCTCTACAACAACAAAACACTGTGCTGTTGTTGTTTCCATTTACTCTTAAGTTTTGTCAGTGTTTCTTTTTTTTTTTTTAATAAAGGTCACACTGTTCTTCATATAACCTCAATTTGTTGAGTTATAATTAATGAACATTGCATATAGTTAGGTTGTACAATGTATATTTATATATGTTCACATTTAAAAGTAATTATAACAGCAGTTTATGAAAGTAACACATTCCTCATATCATTCATTAAATTCTACATATCATTCTAAGATTGATAATCAGCAGCATATGGTAGTCTCCAAGTTCCACTTTTACATTTGAGACTGATTCCAGAGGATAACACACTAAATTCCAGATTAGGCTCTTTCTTACACACACACACACACACACACACACACCACACACACACACACACACACACACACACATACACACATATACTCACACATGAAACTTTCAAACACAATCACATTCTCTCACACATACACGCACACACATGAAGACATACAAATAAATATAGATTATTACAGGTTATTATTAATGGTTATATCATTATCTTGCATAGACTATTATGAAGTAACCATTTTAACAGAATAAAAATACTGGATTTAATATTTTCATGATAAATAACTTTGATTTAAAAAGCTTGAAATGTTATTTAGCATTGTCAATGGTTAAAATTTCTTACGTATGCTTTGCATGAAAGGTATGTGGTGCATTTAGCAATAAGGTTTTATCAATCAGTTCTCATCAGCAATCACAAAGAATGAATTGCCAAAACATTCTAGAAATAATATTTCTTCTACAAAACCTTATGCATTAGGATAACATCCATTGTAAAAATGCAGTGAAACATGCTGGCTTGATGCTATGCTTAGCTTTAATTTATTACAATAATGAACAAATTCTTTAAGGAACTTACATCTTTAATTTTTGTGATGTTATTTACATTATGAATATGAGTAGGTGTTTAATAAAAAGAAGACAGGTCAATGCTAAGTAGTAATTATCTAGTTTGTAGAGAAAGAGAAAAGTGCTTTCTGTAAATGGTGTTGACTGGAAATCTTTAAATGAATTGCAAAGTTGAATATACATCACTTGAATTGTATAAAAGAATTCTTATTAAATTAATATTCTAAGAACTATGTAACATTTTCACAAAAATATTCACCAAAGAGTTATAGATGAAAATATTAAAAATTATTTAAAATAAGATTATTAGTTAAATGATTAGTAAATTTACATTTATATATAGTATCACTTTTACTTATAATTTAACCAAGTATCAAATATGTACTTCTAATTATAAGAAGAAACACATACATAGAAAAAAAGTTAATATCACTGATTAAAATGATGACATTTATAAGGTATTAAAAAATAAAGAAATTTTAGTCTTTAAACATTTTATTCATAATAACTTCTAGAATATAAAATACATTTTTTCTTTTTGGTTCAGTTTATGTTTTGTTTTTATATGTTTTATTCTTGAGAATTTCATACATGTTGTCTTAGATATTTCATTCTAGTCACTATTGTTTGTTCTTTTTTTTTCCTTTATTTTTTATTTCTTCAAGTTACATCTCAATCGCAGTCCCCTCCCTATTCCCCCTCCAGTCCCACCCTCCTACCCTCAATCCCCCATCCTCTTCCCTTTTTTTTTCTTTTAAGTTTAAGGTATATCTTATTTCCCCCTACAGTTTCTCCTTTCAGTCCAACAAATGGCTCTTTCTCTTATAATAATAAATACAATACAGTACAACAGAGGTAATTAGGCCACAGTTATGAGGGTTTTATGGCTTAACGTACATTCCCAATGACCAATCCTTATGTATTTGGTACCTGACTTTAACATTCTACTATCTAAACATCTCCATGAGTTTAAAGTTCTATATCTGACTCAACAATCATACTAATTGCAACACAATTTTAAAAGTATCTTCTTAGATATATAACACTCTCTTGACTCCTAAACAACTCAAAATTTAATTATGAGACTTTATCTATCTGTTCTTCAATCACCTCAGGGACCTGAGAGGGATAAATATATCTGATTTTATAGGAAGTACAGGGTCTGCAGCTTCCCAATCTAAGAAATGACATACCAGTGGCTGCCTGGACAGTTCCCATTTTCTCTCCATACATTACAGCATCGCTCTTCAGTCGTTTGGCTCCACTTCTCTGACAGACATTGATTGTAGAGCAGGGGTTATGAAGGACTTACCTACCCTGTCTTGGCAGAGCTAGGCTGTCAACTTACCTGCTTCCAGGTTTTGTCCTTTTTGGACAGCATTCTGTCTACAGTTGGAGCAAGGGGCTTTTCCTAACAAGAGATAGGCTTGCGACTAATTCAATCATCTCCCACTGGAGATTCTTCGATGCTCATTTTCTCCTTGGAGGAGAATAGGAGGTGCTGTCAGGAGTTGATATGTCGATATAAAAAAATCTAAAGTTACAAAAACATTTTGAATGCCATATTCTGCAGATCTCTTGAGGTTTTTGAAGAGGCCCTATCTATCTCTTATATTAGGGTAAGCAGATGTTGCTTGTCTCTTAGCAGGTTTATTTCTGATTAGCTTAGCAATTAACTATAATAGGCTGTCATAGTACCTAACAGAATAACTGGCTTGCATAACCATTAGTTTGCATTTCTTAATTATCCTAAACAGTTCATGACAGTTAGTAGTAAAAGGCGAAACATCAGATTTCATTTTTTTTCTTTACCTCCTAACCCTTCCATCCCATTTCTCTGGGGTGGGGTGTCCTTATATAACAATCCCTCATCTCAATTGAGAGGTCGTATGAGGGCCAAGAGCCTCTTCATTCATTGGGGATCTACGAAGAAGTACCATCAGTGAAAAGTGTCTCATTGCCTGGGAGAGAGAACTACTAAACAAACAAAACAATAAGCATACAATAGATAAAAAAGACTAAAAAATAGAAAAAATATAACTAATATATAAAAAATAAATAAAAATTAAAAATTAAAAATAAGAAGTCTATGTCCAAGTTCCTTTTGGTGTGTTAGTTGTAGTATTGATACCTTCTACTATGTAGCTAAAATCGTACTATAAGTGAATAGATGCCGTATGTGTCCTTCTGAGTCTGGGTTAGTTCACTCAGGATGAGCTTTTCTAGTTCCATCCATTTGGCTGCAAATTGCATAATTTCATTGTTCCTGATAGCTGAATAATATTCCGTTTGTTTTTATAAGATTTTTTTGTTTATTTTACACTTAGTCCTGATATGATTTGTTGTGCCAGAGAGGGTTGATACTGGGTGGGAGGAATATTGGGGAAGTGGGTGAGAGAGTGGCAATGGGAGGAGGGGTATGAGGGCAGATGGTGATTGGAATCTAATCTCTATTGCTGTGAATAGACACCATGAACAAGGCAACTCTTATAAAAGAATCCAATTATTTAGGAGATTGCTTACAGCCTCAGTGGTTTAGTTCATTATTATCATGGCAAGGACCATGATGGCAAGCATAGCAGGCATGGTGCTAGAGACCGAGTAGTTAGCTACATGCTGATCCTCAGGCGGAAAGACAACCTAGGGCTGACATGGGGTTTTGAAACCTCAAAGCTAACCCCCAGTGACACACTTCTTCCAACATGGCAACACACTCTAATCCTCCTAATCTTATCCCTAGTGACTAAGTATTAAAATATAGGAGCCCATTCAGTGGAGCATTCTTCTTCAGTCCAATTTATTCCACTCCCTCTTCCCATAGGCTTATAGCCAAATCATAATGCAAAATTCATTCAGTCCAGCTTCAAAAGTCCTCCTAGTCTATCACAACCTAAATATTGTTTAACGTCTTAAGTGTCTTCTGAGATGCACAGCAATCTATATAAATTAACTGTAATACCCTGTTAAATACAAATCATAAAATAGGTTACATACTTTCAATATACAATAGCATATAATATGCACTGCCATTCCAAAAGTGAGGTAAAAGCATGTAGTAAGGAAACACTGGCCCAATTCAAGACTGAAAACAAGCGAGGCAAACTCCTAATTCTGCATCTTTATGTCTGATGCCAAAGCACTTTTCAGATCTCCAACTCCTTTCAGCTTTGCAGACTGAAAAATACTTTTCTCTTTTGGTTGGATTCCACACCTGGTCTCCAGCTCTATTCAGCAGCTGTCCCATCTGGCATCTCCAATATCTTGTGGTCTCTAGCTTTGCCAGGCTTCACCTTTACACTTTTACACAATGTCCTCTAGGGTCCTCCATGCAGGGAACCCTGGCACATATTCAGACTCAGAGGCTTTTCTTAGCTTTGGATGAATATTTCACAATATCTTTCTTGTGTCCTTCTTTCTCATTCCAATACCACATGGCCAAACTGGTAAGATCTGCAATTTGCTGTGGTTGGAACATGGTTCCCTCTTTCAACAATATCTGCATTATATTTCTTTTGCTGATGATTTCTTACATTATTTAAACTTTTAGTTTTGACAAATTTGAAGCTTAGTTGGTTGGGGTCTTGCCCTGAGGACACTACTTCCTTTATTCTATTTATACTACTATTTTTTTTAAAAATTTAATCTCCTTGATCAATGGACTTAATTCCATACACAACTCTTTTATCCTCAACTGTCCATATTGTCTTACTCTTTGTGCAGCTTGTGACTTATTATAAATATGCAAAGGAGTGGTCACTAATAACCATAGGACAGAGGTAATGCCAGACTGTATTGGAAGCTCCTCTAAAAATGTCATTAAACCAAAACTCTTCTTAGATTATCAACCTTTTGATATTCTTCAATTCTCCTTAAACAGATTTTTAGAAGTAGAGGTAAAAAGAGCCACATTGTATGCCAAGATATCATAAGAATAGACAGTAAACTTATTGGTACTGTTCTTATCCTTTGAAACTTCTTATACAAAGTCCCTGCAATTCATACCTCTCTCAGCACCATTGTGCATGCCCCTACAGGAAGGTCCAGTAAGCTCTACGTAAAATAGTAAAATATTTAGCCTCTTTTCTAGTTCAATGTCCCCAAGTCTTCTATATTTCTCCAACAAATAGCATTAATAGAAATCTTAATAGTACAAAAGTGAATTGATTCACTTCTTATCCTGAAAAATACATAAAAAATGGATTCAGTATGTAAATATTACACAAACATCTGTAAAATATTGAACAACAATGAGGTCATCAGAAGTAATTCAAGATCAGTAAAAAGAGAAAAATCCTAAAAGTAAATCACCAATGTACAATATTGATCTTTGAATAAAAAGTTTTAATTGTTATCAAGAAGTACATAAAATATTAATCATAAAAATTTGAAATGATTTTATGAAATACAATTATTTTATAAGTTGAAAATATATATTTCATCAATTGCTTAAGAATGTGACATGGGGGGGGGCAAGATGATGGCGACCTACACTGACGCATTTTGAACGCGGGAAAAAAGAGCCATAAAAAACACAGAGTTATTGGGCACTGTGCAAAAACTGGAGGGGCTAGACCCCCGGAAACACTCACAGTTCCCAAGGGACTGTTAAAAGTCCCAGGGTAAGGCTCTCCCCCCATCTCTCGCAGACACGGAAGCCACTAATCCCGGGATTCGGGAACTCCCATTTGGAGAGGCGCCTGCTAAGATCGACCCCAACTCACAGCAGGCAGAATCAGAGGCCACTTGGCCATCGCCCACTACCCTACTGGGCTCCCCACACCTCAGGAAGAACTTATAGCCACTGAAGAAACTTTGTGGGACAGTGGAAGTCTTAGCAAGGAAGAAACAGGGCGCTCGGCGGGTGGTCTGCAGCCGCTTGAGCTGGAGCGGGACGTGGGCGGGCAGAGCAGCAGGGGAGGAAAGCAGGCGCAGGTGGGTGGGGCTGGTGCCCAGCGCACCCACAGCAAAGCAGCTAGGGTGGGAGGCCGGCTCAGACTGCGGGAGGGGCCGAAGCTCCGCCCACCCACAGTGGAGCAGATAGGGAGGGAAGCAGCCAGGCCTGTGGCTGAGAAGCCTAGTGGGTAACCAGAAGCCAGGGGACCATACCTGTATTCAGGTAAACCCAGACATATTAGGTGTGGAGCTGGGTCCTGTCAGCCTCCATGACGACAAACAAAGCCCACAAAATCTGGGCCTGGGCAAACAGGTCCATACTATCAGACCATTACAGGCTGATCATTCAGTGTGCAACATAGAGAAGTCTGAACTGGGAGCAGTGAAACAATTCCAGACCATGACTCACTACCTGGGAATAGGCTACACCAGCTCACAGCGATTCAGGCTATTAAAACCACAGTGACTCTGAGATCCCCCTGTAAACAACAACAGATAGCCAAGCAATTCGACTCCCTCACCAAAGCATCCCCTGTGGATCCAAGCAAAGAAAACGACAAGAACAGACAGCTAAACACACCCACATGGCCAAAGGTCCAAGAAAAAATAGAAATCAAGGAAATATGACTCCAACAAAGCAGAATTATCCTAGCTCATTCAATTCGGATGACCTCACACCAACAGTAATACATGAAAACGATGACAATTCTGCATTATGGAAAGTGATAGAGTCCCTTCAAGAAGAACTTAAATCTATGAAGGTATTCAAAGAAGTCACAATTTTACAAGTCAAAACAATGAACAACACCATTAAAGAGCTCCAAGCAAAGGTGACAGAGCTTGAACAGGAAAAGGACAAAGCAATGAAAGATTTTCATACAAAAACAAGCAAGCTGGAGAAGGAAATGTACAAAACGAACAAAACCATACAAGACATGAAAATAGAAATAGAAACAATAAAGAAAACACAGTCAGAGTTAAAAGAGGAAGTGGAGAATCAAGGATTGAGAACAGGAACTACAGATGTGAGTATCAAAAATAGGATGCAAGAGATGGAAGACAGGATTTCAGGCATGGAAGATTCGATGGAAGAAATCAGTACAACATCCAAAGAAAATGAGAAGGCTAAAAAATATTTCACCCACAATATCCAAGAAATCAAGGACTCAATGAAAAGAGGGAACCTAAGAATTATAGGTATAGAGGAAAGAGAGGACTCCTGACTCCAAGGTCCAGGAAATATCTTCAACAAAATCATAGAGGAAAAC
>CAJQZJ010032058.1:5422013-5438260 GCA_907164525.1 Lophiomys imhausi | reverse complement strand
GTGTTTGTTATAAGTGAATTTAGTAATAAGTAAGTGTTAAATAATAATTTAAAAGTTCGGTTACATCAAAGTGTCTTTCCCATAAGTTTTACTGTTAGTATATTTCTTCCCATCATTAAAAATTAAAAGAAAAATCTCACAACCATTTCACTTTGAAAATAGCCCTTCAGCAAATGAAGGTGTGTTAAACATATTTTCCCTACAAGCAGTGCAGAATCCAGCCACCCAGTAGAACACAGGAGAATATTGTCAGGAATGAAGGTATGTGGAGCTTCTCTGAAGATGGCTGGATGTATAAATGTAGCAGAATAACATTGGTAATCATTTCATTTCATTTTATTTTATTTTTTACCCAGTTGTATTTGGTTGTAGCTTGGGATACTGATCAGTACAGTCATCCATTCCTGGCCATCCAGGCAATATTGGGCACATGGGCTTCTTCTCCTGGCATGGACTTCAAGTTATACCAGATATTGGTTGGCCAATTTCACTATTTCTGTGTCACCATTGGCCTAGCACATCTTGTAGGCAGGACAGATTGTAGGTGGAGGGTTTTGCAGCTCGGTTGGTGTCCCAATATTTTTCTTTCTGTGGCTTGTAAAGTATCTTCCCACAACAAAATGACTAGAACCTAGGGATGAAGCTTCCATGCAGACACCAGCTCTACTACTATATGTCCAATGAAATATTTGGATGTTGTGCTCAGAAATGGGGTCCACTGACAGACTTCTTATCTCAGTATCTCCTCCTTATATGTCTACCCTTTTACTGTTTTCTTCCTGTTAAAAACTAGCACATGGCATCTATTCACTTATAAACAGATTTTAGCCATATAGTACAGGATAACTATACTACAACCAATGCACCAAAGGGAAAAGGAGTATAGACTTTGCTACCTGTCAATGAGACACTTTGACCTAGTGGTGCTGCCTTGTAGTCCCCCAGTGTATGAGGAGGCTCTTGGCCCTCATATGACTGCTGAACTGGGGCAGGGGACTGATATGTAGGGACACTCCACTCCAGAGGAATGGGATGGAAGGGAAAGGGGGTAGAGGTGGGAGAGAGGGAATGGGAGAGGTGAAAAGAGGGCACTGTGGTGGAGATGTAACCTGAAGTAATAAATATACATGAAAAAAAAAAAACAAAAACAAAACTTGCACTGCTTTCCCTCTGACCTGCCATTCTCCCTAAATGATCTGAGTGCCAAGAAGAATTTAGGAGAGAAAAATAAACTATTATATTTTCACAATTTCAGTGTAAAGACTATTAGCTGATATTTTTATCACTATTAACATTGATATAATATGATTACGCTAACACAACAGGTCATCAATTTTATATGATCATTCAGTGTACTGTTTATTGAGAGATTGATGTGGGTAAAAAAGATGCATTAGAATTCTTTTCTAAATTAAATGTAGAGTCTATGCAGAATGACTTTTTAAAACTCTTCTGTCATTGAAATTCTACACTTAAATGTATTTGATAGCACTTTAAAATATGTTGGATATATATGCACACACACACAAATATGTTATGCATACATACCACACACACACCACACACACCCATGCGTACATGCACACACAAACACAGACACACACACACACAGATCTATCAGTCTATCCATCTAGACAGATAGATAAATTAATAATTTCCTGAAAATATGTAACTTAGTACATAGAACCATTATAGATAATCTCAAATAATGAAAAGGAATACCATTTTAAATGTTGTCTAATCATTGATAAAATCAGCACAATATGTTTTAGAAATATTGATTCTGAGTTATTCAATAAAAGTAAGAATTCATTTCCATGTTTTAATATTATGTTTCCTGTGAAGTTAATTAAAGGCTGTTACTGTTTTATAATATATTATTTACATAGATACCAGGTAAATTTTATCTAAATTACATATATATTTTTTTAAAAGATTTATTTTATTTATTGCATGTGTGCTCTATCTGCATGTACACCTGCATTCCAGAAGAGGGCACCAGATCACCTTGTGGATGGTTGTGAGCCACCATGTGGTTGCTGGGAATTGAACTCAAGACCTTTGGAAGAGCACTAGGCAGTGCTCTTAACCGCTGAGCCATCTCTCCAGCCCCCTAAATTACATATATTAATATCCCGAAAGAAAAAATATAGCAATATTTTACAAAGATCTTTCCATATAAACAAAGGCAAGGTATGAAATTTATAGCTAAATAATTCATATAGTAACTATTTTTAAATGAATGTATGCTTGTGCAGTTTGTCATTTTTGAATGCTCAATGTTAACTGTATTGAACTAATGATTATTGAATACCTTGTTACCTCAAGTTAATTTTGTATGATTTGCTTTTCAAAGATATCTTACATAGATTTTTTTTTTTTTTACAGTATTGTCTATTCAGTTGTATTCAGGATTTTTTGCCTTTATTTTGTGCTTAAAATAAAATTTAAATGTTTAAGCCATGTGATTTTATTTTATTTTTAAAATTCTCTCAGCTTGTTCTTTTTTCTGAGCTTCTGTGAAGTAACTACAAATGGTAAGTCAAATATTTTTAAGTTTAAGGCTGCTGGAGGACATATATTTTTTAAATGCTACATTCTAAATTGCAATTAATTTTTCTACCCCTTTGAGCACATTTAAATCTGAATTTGTTGCTTTAATTACATTGAATAATTCAAATATTAAATGAAACTGTGTAACCTCAACTAATTGAAAAGCAAGTGTCTGATTACTGAGTATGAAGACAGTTTTAAAATGTACAGTTTTCTATAAAACTCATTTAACTTAAAATAACATTCTGATGAATATGATAGCAAGCAATTTTCAATTTTTGTTTAGGTATATTCATCTTGTATTTACATTACTGTAGAAGTATGCATTTATGAATGCATAGGATTACATATAAATGTGTGTTCAAATAGTATTATAAGCAGGTCCATGTTTAAATATACTCATATTATTGTCTCTCTGTTTGCAGATATATGCATATAAATTTACAAAATGTCTTTTGGATCTTTTTATTATAATGTATGTATTTTGTGGCCTATATATTGCTCATATAAAATTTCAACAAAATTTTCTTTTTCTGTTATTGATGAGCAAGTCTTACGTTCTGAACATTTACACTAAAATTTTTATTATGGTTTGTATTACATTAAGTTTGGATTTTTAAATTTAAAAAATATTATTAAATCAACAAACACATATAGAGGATCTAAATATCATATAAGATTTGAATTACTTCACTTTGAATTATAATAGCTTAAAAGCATTCCCCAGTATGAATGATTCTAAATTTATTTGAACTTGGATAAACATTTTTAAGCATAATTTTATAGTTCCAATTTATATATGATATATGTGTGTATAAATGTGATTTCTAGTGGGTAATACTGAAAACAACAAATAATCTATAAGTTTAATAAAGTAAAGCTGATTTCAACCCTACAGTACAATAATATGTTATTAAATATTTTGTGATTTTACAACTCAAGTAGCAAATCCTGTTCCATCTCTTTATTTTATTTTTTTAGAGGAGAGTTTATTTTATCTTCTAATTTCAGGTTATAGTCCATTATAGCACATAGGTCAAGGCACTAGACACTTGCAGCTTCTAGTTTATGGGCAACTCTCTCTCATTTATACAGTTCAGAATTCAAACCCCAGGAATGTTGTTACACACACTGAGCAAGATGTTCCCACTTTACTTAACAGATCTAAATAACCTCCTGCAAACATTGCACAGACAAACTTGATATAGATGATGTTCAATGGTACTCCTATAAAAGTAAGTTTGGTCATTTTGGTTTGGGTTACCTTTATCACTATGTCTCTTCTAAAATCGGCTTGAGTTTATCTTTTTTAATGTAAGATTAGTCATATTAATATAAACTTACCTTTACTCAGTAACGTACATTCAAAAATAGCTGAGCCTTTGTAAGTTCCTCCTTATTCCTTTATTTATTTATTTTTTATTTCTTTTGTTTTATGTTGCTAATTATATCAGAGGGAAACAGGTCAGAGTGCCATGCTTATATACACAAATAGTGTAAATCTTTAAAAAGCTTAATTATTTACTGTGCTTATACTTTGATAATGATTGTTTAAACCTAATTATAAATTGAAGCTACTAATTTGTAAATATTCTTTGTTGAATGCATTTCTCTGTGAATAGCAGGATCGTGTCATAACCATAACGTTGTAATGATTTTTTTAGTCTTCTGTACAATATTAAAGGACAATCAGTTATCGTTTCTTCCTTTGCTCGCATACTATTTGGAAAATCTTAAACCACTATTTATGGCTAGCAATAAAGAAAGAAAAAATGGTCCAGATAGAATTATATGTCCTGCTAGCTTTATGAGTATTCAATAACAAAACTTAGCAACATAATTAAATGATATTCTAAGTAATTGTGTGATATATTCTAATGTAGATTCAACTCATGATTTGTTAACTTTGCACTTCAGTTTTTCATTGTTTAATAAATTTAGATTTTTTTCAAATTCCTATTTACCTGTAAATTTGGCAGTAATTTGAGGTATAAAAAATGCTATTATGAACAAAACAATAAAGAAACTAAGATATTTTTGAATTGAATTTTGGGTAAATGTGAAGATTATCTGTCTCAGATACTGACTATACTGAATGAAGTGATACTTCCAAGAGGGTGCTGATGCTCCAGGAAAAAAAAAAAAAAAAACTTATGTAGAACAAACAAAATTCTGTTAAATATTTATCTCAATAAAATAATTGCTAACAAACTAAATTCATATTTATGACTTTTACAGATGAATACAGAATCAGATGAAACTTAGTTACATGACACTCGTGTCTAGTAGTATAAAAGTATGATGACTTTGTTGGACCAGTTCCAAATTAAGACTGCTGCTAACAGAATTAAAACTATTATGCAACCATTTCCCATGTCAGTGTTTGTGAAATAGTGCTAATTTTGCTCCTATTTCTTTTTTGTTTTTACATTAATTTACTTATTTATTTTGTTACAAACTGATCACAGCCCCCCTCCCTCCTTTCCCCATTTCGACCCTCATATCCCCCCTCCCCCTCCTCTTCTCCCCAGAGAAAAAGGAGGTCCCTCGAGAGTATGAACCCACCCTGGCCCATCAACTCAAAGTTGGACTAAGGTCACCCTCTCCCACTGAGGACGAATAGTGAGCCCAGCTATGGGAAAGAGATACAAAGGCAGACAACAGAGTCAGAGACAGCCCCTGCTCTAATTGTTAGGGGACCCAAATGAACAACAAGCTGCACGTCTGCTACATGTGTGTAGGGGACCTAGGCCCAGCCCCTGCATGTTCCTGGGTTGGTGGTCCAGTCTCTGAGCTCCCATGTGTACAGGTCTATGTAGGTCTTCTTGTGGTATCCTTAACTCCTTATGCTCCCTCAATCTTTCCTCCTCCTCTTCTACAAGACCTCTTAAGCTCTGCCTATTCTTTGGCATGGGTTTCTGCATCTGTTTCCATCAGCTGCTGATTGTGGTCTCTCAGAGGATAATTATGCTAGACTCCTGCCTGGGAGCATAGCAGATTATCTTAATAGTGTCAGAGGTTAGCTCTCTCCCATGGGGTGGATTTCAATGTGTACCAGTCATTGGCTGGTTATTTCCTCAGTCTCTATTCCATCTTTATCCCTGAAGTTCCTGTAGGGAGGACACATTTTGGGTAAAATGTTTATGGGTGGTTTGGTGTCCCCTTCCCTCCACTGGAAGTCCTATGTGACTACAGGATGGTCACTTCAGGCTTCATATACCTTCACAGCCCCCTGCCCTCCACTGCTAGGGCTCTCAATTAGGGTCACTTCCATAGACTCCCAGGAACTTCCTCTATAACAGAGATGCTCCTTCCACCAATTTCAATCGTCTCTCCCAGCCTTTCAGCCATAATCCCTTTCTGTTTTCATACAGCTGATCCCTACCCCAGTTATTCAAAATTCCACCCAGCTCCCTCCCTCCATCTACTTCAGATGTCTATTTTATTTTCCTTTCTGAATGAGATTTAAGGATCTTCCCTTGAACCCTCCTTGTTACTTTGCTTCTTTTGGTCTGTAGATTTTGGTACAGTTATCCTGCACTTTATGGCTAATATCCACTTATAAGTGAATATATACCAAGTATGTCTTTCTGGGTATCAATTACCTCACCCAGGATGATATTTTCTAGTTCATCCATTTGGCTGAAAATTGCATAATTTCCTTCTTTTTAATAGCTGAGTAATTTTCCATTGTGTAAATGTTCCACATTTTCTTTATCCATTCTTTTTTGGAGGAACATGTTGGTTGTTTCCACTTTATATATATATATATATATATATATATATATATATATATATGTTCAGATTGACCACCCATTCATATTAGCTTGTCAACTACACATACACACAAATGCACACAGATATAAACATGCACCCACATGCATACACATATGCAAGATATATGCATATGCATAAGATATGCAAACATATCTTAAATACAGTTATAAAACTTTGGCTGACCATATTCCCCATAAGAGTTATAAACACTTGCAACAAACCCTTGAATCACCATGAGAAAACTTTGGTGGAGTCAGGGAGGTCTAAATGCCATTGGTTTTCTCTCAGGATCTGAATGTAAGTCCCTTATGCTTAAAGTCAAGTCACATTCAGACTAAAAACCTTAAAGACTGGTGCTGGATCTACCTAAATTTTCCTGTGTGATATCTAGCTATCATAATACTAGGCAGTACTCCATTGTTGCCAAGGGAGGGAGGATGATCAACAGTCCTTTACACCTATGGTAACTATGAACCACAACAATAACCACAAGACAAGAAAATCTTAATATTAATCTAGCTGTACTGGTATGGTGCTATTCAACAGCTATCTTTTGACTTAAGAACCACTGAACTGTAGGGGAATCATGTCTGTACTAGAAACCTGGCAATATACCAAGAACAGTGGTGCCATGGATCTTAGATGAAAACCTACTACCACTAGTTTATTAGAACATCCTAATTTGTAATTGTACCCTAAACAATTACAATTGTTTAATAACTCATATATTCACAGATTAGAATATTTTGTCTTTCATTAGAGAAGTTTTTCATTGTTGCCTAGATGATCAAAAAAAAAAAAAAAAAAAAACACAGTCAGGGATGTGCAACTCCAGTGGATACCGATTAAATATAACTTCTGCACCATATGGTTAGGTATCATCACAAGAGAAGCCAGAAAGATTTTAAGAGCCAGAAGATCTGAACTTCTGTGATGATGTTGTATTTTTTAGAAATATAAGGGCGGCTACAAAGGATACCTCAAAAATATGAAACACTCTGTTCTCAAATCACGTATAAATTACACATTTATCTATTTTAATGCATTTGGGAGTTATTTGATAAATAAAGTGAAGAAAAGGTAGTAAAAACCCTAAAACAAATAGGATGTTTCTATATTTTAAAAAATTCATAGAAAATTGAACAACTTTTCCAAGATACCTTGTCATATAAAGAGCAGACTGTCTGCTACAGAGAATGTCTATTACACATGACAAGGATTGCATTCAGGAAATTTCAACAACACAGATTAAATATGATCTTCACAATGGCAATTCATGCTTGAATACCAATGTGGATTGAAGATTTTTCACAAGTCCCTATCCCCAGAAGTAGAGGCACATAAAAGAAAAATCAATGATTGGTGAAATTCTGAGAATTGTTTTTCATGAGAGAACATATTAATGAGTGATCTAATGCCACCTGGTCATCCATAAATACTTCCATGTGAGTAAAACAGAATTAACTCAGCAAGATATGTTTGTAAAGACCTACTTTACCACTCCTTGGCGTATGATGAAAAATTTTGACAACTTAGTTCACAGATAATTTTTTCAGCAATGTTCATGGAAACACCAAATTGTTCTTCAACAGATGATAAGATAGTGAAAAAGTTATACACATGCATAATAGAATACTATTCAGCTGTGAGAATATACTAAATCAGGAAAATAAAGGTAAACAAATGGAACTTGAAAAATACCATTTTGAGTAAGGTGGCACAGATTTAGAAAGACAAATGTGAAATGATCTTTTTCATCTGAAGCTCCTATTTCCATATCTCCAGATATTAGTTTATATTCTAAAGCAATAGCAGGAACAAGAAAAGTAGATATAGACCACGTTGTGGCATATGTACAAAAGGGAATATAAGTTTACAGGTGATATAATGTGAGGATTAAATAAAAGGGGAAGATTTTAAATGGGGATGGGGAAAAAAGACCAATATATATTTCTTTCCTTCCATAATAAACATTTTAGAAAATATAATTCTTAACTGAAATTACTTTAATTTGTATCTATTATATTACCTAATGTTTTCATTGATTTTTATTGGATTTACTTACAATAAAGTTAATTGATCCTAGTGTTCAGAACCCTAGGTTTCTATTATGTTAACTATTCATAACCATTTCTTTTTAAAACCAAACCTCGTGAAAAAAATGATATAATGTTCTCTATCGTTACACATTTTTATTTTCTAGATTATGTATATGTAAATAGATTTGATGTATATTCTTTGGATTAAAATTCTTTTTATAGTAATATGCATTTACTATGTTGGAAAAAATCAATAGTTCACACCATTTTATAAGTGGAGTTTTTTCATTGTGGGTATTGTGGGGGGTGCTTTATCTTCATGTATCTAAATTCAGGTCAAATTCAAGAACATGTTGTAAGCATGTTTAGTCATTAGGAAGCATCTTTCTATAATCAATGCATTGCTATTGGGAGGATAATTTTTATTCATCCAGAAATGCTATTTCTGAGTCGTAAGTTAAATTTGTGTTCAACATCATAAAGAACTGATGAAGTGACTTCTGAAGTTTTTATGCCATTTATCAGTTCCACTTGTAATTGAGAATTTTTGTACTTCTGTCATTTTCAATAGCATTTGATATTGTTGAGTTTTGTACTTAACAACTCACAAGTTGCACAATTGCAGTGCCTCTGTGTGGTTTTAATTTGTATTGAACTAATGTGAAGCAGTTTAAAGCCTATTTTCAAATTAATTTATATCTTATCCCCTTTGTCACTTCAGACATTTTATTTAGTTTCATCATAGTATTTGTTGTTGTATTAACATTTACTAATGTTTATGTCTTTAATTCCAGTTATAAACTGCCTATCACTTTATCTCATTTACTACATATTTATTTTATAAAATTATCTTTTTTATAATATTATGTGTAAATAAAACTATTGAAAATTTAGATGAATAACTTTATTTTATGGGTATTATTTTTGATATAGTGTCAGTGATTCATAATCAAGCTAAATATCATACTTGTTTTTTTCCTAAAAGGAGAAAAATGAAATTATCCTACAGGGATTCTAATGTATCTTTCTTCTTATATCAGTTTGATTATGCTGGAACCATTAATAGCAGGTTATGAGTTTAATCAAACACTTCTCTTTCCTGATTATTTACATACCCTTACACACATATCATAAAAAGATGTTTAAAAATAGAAGCCTTGTGGAAAATCAAGATAAAGGACTGAATACTTAGTTTAATTTGTTCTAGATTTTGCTAATACTAAATAATATTTTGAGCAAATAAAGCATGCTGTTTTAAATATTTGGTTGGGATTTACGTTGCTTTTTTGGTTTAAGGTTGGCCTATGTTCTTTTCTAAACTTTATTAAGTCTAGTTTCTGCTGGAAAAAAAAAGAAACCTAAATATAGGAACTACAAAAATTCCCATTTAAGGTTATTTTTAAAAAATCTTATTCAAAATCAACACTTTCCTGAATAGATTTTAAGCTAAATTGTTTTCCCTAAGGAGTCATTAAGCATGTATTCCTTTTCATGCTTAAAGTGTAAAGAAAAACCTTTCTGGTAGGTACTGTTGAGTGTCATGATTACTTGGCTGCAAGTAACTGTAATTCATATTTCTTCATGATTACTGATGCTCAAGTACCCGCAAAATACTTTAACACTTATGGGTACTAAGAGGTAAGCAACATTTACTTTTATGTTAAAAACATATAACTGATACATATATATCACTTTATTGAGGGAAACATAAATTATTTTTCTTTCTTTAATGTAGCTTTATTTAATTGCTATTCTTTTGGTAGTTAGCATCCTTAAAGATATTCCATTATTATTTCATAATTATTTCATGTTCATGTGATAGTCTATATTAACTTTAAATGCTAATATTAATTTTATCTTATTTATAGGAAAATGTGTATATTAAAGCCTTAGTATACGTTTATGTTATATAATGTAAAATCCTTCCAAAATATTTTTCTGTCAATTATAAAATAATGAACATATCTTACATAAAATCATTAGACTTTTTTATGGGACATATCTGTAACATGTATCTTTTTATACCTTCTTAAGCAATGTATAATATAATGTAATCCCAATAAATAATATGCAATGTTATTAGTAGTAGTGATTGAAACTTGTATTTCTTCACAATGTATGGTATTCATTTCTTCATGAAATGTGTTATGAACCACCTAAGGAACTTGCCATTAAATTAGTAGGTGATTATTTTATTCTTTATATTTTAAAGGATATTTTACCTTCAGTTAGTATCTGTAGATACTAACTTTCTATAATAGATCTTTCTATTGGTTCTGACTTAAAAGAAAACTTATCTGAAAAAAAAGAGATTTCCTTATATTTCACAAAAAGATATAAAAAATGTAAGTACAAAAGATAACTTTATGCTAGATCATGCAGGAAAAGCTATGGCAACCAACTGAGCTTTCTGGAGGTGGCTCCCTATTTTTGTGATGGGTGTGCTCAGAGACAGACAACTTCATCCCAGGATTGCCTTTGAAAAAAATACAACACCAATTCTTTTAAAAGTCTTGGAGAGAACAGTTCTAAAAAGCCTATACCTAAACACAATGAAGACAATATGCATCAAGCCAATAGTTAACACCAAATTAAATGGAGAGAAACTTAAAGAAATTCCACTAAACTCAGCAGAAGGACAAGGCTGCCCACTCTCTTTGTATCTATTCAATACAGTATTTTAATTTCTAGCTAGACCAATAAGACAACTAAAGGAGATCAAGGGGATATAAATCAGAAATAAAGAAGTCAAAGTATTCCTATTCTCTGATGATGTGACAGAATATATAAGTCACCCCCAAGATACTACCAAGGAACTCCTAAAGTTGATAAGCACCTTCTGCAAAGTGTCTGGATGCATAATTAGCTAAAAAAAATCAGTAGCCCTCATTTTTACAAACAATAAATGGGCCGAGAAAGAAACTAGAGAAACCATACTCTTACAATAGCCACAAATATAAAATATTTTAATGTAACTCTTAACTAAGCAACTGAAAGACCTCTATGACAAGAACTTCAAGTCTCTTAAGAAAGAAATTGAAGAAGATATCAGAAGATGGAAAGATCTCCCATGCTCATGAATTGATAGGTTTAATATAGTAAAAATAGTCAATTTACCTAAAGAAATTAATAGATTCAATGCAATTCCCATTGAAATTCCAATGTAACTCTTCACAGAACTTGAGAGAACAATTCTCAACTTCTTAAGGAAAAATAAAATATCCAGGCTAGCTAAAATAATGTTGTACAATAAAAGAACTTCTGAATGTATCACCATTGCTGAGTTCAAGCTGTACTATAGAATGGTTAAAGAAAATATGATAGATTTACACAAATTAACACTACACTGCTATTAAAAACAAGGGCATAATGAAATACGCAGACAAATGAATGGAATTAGAAAATATACTGAGTTAGGTAACCTGGATCCAGAAACACAAACATGGTATGTACTCACTTAGAAGTGGATATAAGCCATAAGGTATAGAATAAAAATGCTACAGTCCACAGATAAAAAAAACAAAAACAAAAACAAAAACAAAAACTAGTAACAAGGAGAACCCAATGGAGGATGCTTGAATTTCACTCAGAAGGGCAGAAGGGAATATAAAATAGTCATCTGAATGAGAGGTAAGGACAAAACTGTGTGTAGTGGGGGTTGGAAGGGGAACAGGGATGGGGAAAGGGGGGCTGGAAGAGAGAAATGAAATTGGTAGGGGACATGACTGGAATGGGGGAGGCTCCTGGGAGTCTACAGGGGTGCCCTTAGCTGAGACTCCTTGCTGCAGAAGGATATGGAGCCTGAAGTGGCCACTTGCTGTAGCCAGGCAGGACTTTCAGAGGAGGGAGATGGGCAACAACTCACTCACAAAACCTTTGGTTCAAAATTTGTCCTGTTTTCAAGACGTGCAGGATAAAGATGGAGCAGATTAAAAGAATAGCCAACTAATGACTAGCCCAACTTGAGACAAACACCATGGGAGAGAGCCAACCCCTGACACTATTAATGATATTTTGCTATGCTTGCAGACAGGACCCTAGCATAATTCTCTTCTGACATGCTTCATCCAGCATCTGATGGAAACAGATGCAGAGACTCACAGCCAAACAATGGACAGACATGGAGACTTTTGGAAGAGTGACAGAAGCAATTTAGGGAGCTGTAGGGGTCAAGGACACCACAAGACCCACATAGTCAATTAACCAGAGCAGAGTTAATTAACCTGGGCCCATGGAGGCTCAGAGCAACTGAACCAGCAAGCAAAAAGGATGAATGGGCATGACCTTGGCCCTCTACAGATATGTAAAAGATTTGCAACTTTTTCTTCATATAGATCCCTGAACAATTGGAGGAGGTACTATCTGATTTTGTTTGCCTCAGGATCCCTTTGCCATCACTGGCCTGCCTTGTCTGGCCTCAGTGAGAGAGGATGGTCTCATTACTATTGCAATTTGATATAACAGGTTGGATTGGCACCCATGGGAGGGGGTCTCCCCTTCTTTGTGGTCTCCCCTTCTCCACACTGAGGAGTGGAGAGTGGGAATGGGAGGAGAGATAGGAGGGTGTTTGTGATCAGGCTTAAATTGAATATATAGATAAATTAATGAAAAAAATAATTAAAATTAAGGACAACTGATTATAAGTGAATAGATGTCATGTGCATCCATCTGAGTCTGGGTTAGCTCACTCAGTATGAGCTTCTCTAGTTCCATCCATTTGGCTCCAAATTGCATGATTTTGTTTTTTTTTTTCTGATAGCTGAGTAGTATTCCATTGTGTAGACATACCACAGTTTTCTAAGCCATTCCTCAGTTGAGGGACTTCTGGGTTGTTTCTAGATTCTATCTATTAAAAAAAAGAAAAGGCTGCTATGAACATAGATGAGGAAACTTCCTTGTGATTTGTTGAGGAATCATTTGGATGTATACCCAGAAGTGGTATGGCTGGGTCCCAAGGCAGAGCTATTTCAAGTTTTCTAAGATATCACCATACTGACCTCCATAGTGGTTGCAAAAGTCTGCACTCCTACCAACAATGGAGGAGAGTTCCCCTTTCTCTACAACATGGCCAACATGTGCTGTCATTTGAGCTTTTGATATTAGCCATTCTGACAGGTATGAGATGGAATCTCAGAGTCGCCTTAAGTTGAATTTCTCTGATGATTAAGGATGCTGAAAATTTCTTAAAGTGTCTCTCAGACATTAGGGATTCCTCCTTTATGAATTCTCTGTTTATCTCTGTTCCCCATTTTTTATTGGTTTTATCCATATAGTATAGGACAACTAAGTCAGTAAGAGAACTTTGAATTTCAGTGGGGCCTGTGTTATATAATGATACATTATGAGACACACACACACACACACACACACACACACACACAGAGAGAGAGAGAGAGAGAGAGAGAGAGAGAGAGAGAGAATCCTCACCTTAAGTGAACAAAAAAGCAAACCACAAAAAGACATAAAAAACAGACACGATATCTTGATTTCCTCTATTTCATCATTTTCTAGACTTAGTAAGAATAATTGTCCTTAAAACTTATTTCAGATTTATATAGTCAGGCCTAGTAGGAAATACCTATAGTTTCAGAGTTTGTGAGTCAAATTAGAAAGGTAGCAATTTTAACACTTGTTTGGCAGCATAGATCACACATAGCAGGTAGAGACCCTGTTCCCAAATGAGTTAAAACAATTTCCAGGACATTCATGATGGAATATGAGAACTGATAGCAAACACTTGCCTTCTGACCTCCATAGACAACATTCATCATCTGACCTCAATACTCATTGTGGCACACAGGTGGCAACATTTACACATAAAAATAGAATGGAGTTACTATAAGCATATCAAAAGGAAGAGAATTTTGTTTTCATTCTAGTATGAAATATGTCAAATTATATATATATGTACATATACAAATATATTGAGAAATATATGTATATGTATTTTATATATATGTCTGTACTATGAAGAATGTATTAATAAAGCAAAGGAATATTGAAAATGAATGACACTACTAGATTTAGTGCTTAGTAACAAAAGAAAAGGAGAATGTAAATTTTGGAGAGAAATATGTCAGTTTCTAGGAGGAGTCAATGAGGGAACATGGAATTACAGACAATCATATTTATTTGTATACATATATTAAATTCTTGAATAATAAAACAGATCGCTAACTAGATAAATAATAAATAATATATAAGATTTTTGGTTATGTTTAAGAAAACACTTGGCCATTTTCCCTTTCCTTCCTGGTATTCCCTCCATATCTGATTAAAGTTAAGTTCCATTCCATAAGAGGTAATGTCTATAACATTGACAGAGTGGCCAAAAATTTGAGATTAGATAGGCTAGGAACCTAGGGGAAAACTAAATACTACTGTTCTTCCAAAGGAACCTAGTATAAAATAATTCCTAATGATGGTCTGCTATATCCATAAATCAGGGTGTCACTCAGCCATCAGCAGAGAAACTTTCTCCATGATTAGATGGAAGCTAATACAGATATCCATATCTGGCCAAAAGGCAGAGAGTGACAGACTTTGGAACACTCAGCAGCATTAAAGCAGTGTCTCCATCAAAATCTATCCCTGGACTTAAGAGAATTCTTTGAAAACGGAAGCAGAAAGACTGTAAGAGCCAAATAGACCGGAACACACTAATAAAACAATGTCCTCTGGACACAACAGGTCTGGCAAATATGAATGCAGAGACTGGGCAGTATACAGAGTGCTGCAAGAGTCTTCACAAGATGAGTCCTAGATCTGAAAGGAGAAATGGGCACTTACCACTAAAACCCAGAAGCTGTCTCCCCTTGATAGACTTACAAAAGAATTGTTTTGCCAAGGGAGTCTCATTGGGGAAACCAACTACTATTAAGCATAAGGTTGTCTAATTTTTCTCAGATTTATTTTTAAGTTACTTTTTTCAACTCTTTCAGGGCATGATACCTGGCTAATTATTATTTTTGAAGGTGTATGTGAAGACCAAATATTTCTAACACTGTTTAACTTGGCAAGTTTCAAGCTCCTGTGTTGTTTATGATGATATCGTGAAGACTTGATTTATGATTTTGTTTTATTGGGTCTAGATAATTAAATTACACATGCTATCACCTGAGTCTCACATGCACACCTGGTGTCTCAGACACCTTGCTTTTGGTGGCAAACATCTTTTCTATTCAGAATGAATCAATTATCTAGTTTCCAGGAATATTTAGCTCTTGGTGTGTCTGTTCATCTCTTGACATATGCTGGCTTGGTTGGATTTATTTCTGCCCATGATTTGAGGTTACACACAGTCCATCATAATGGGGTAGGCATGGAAATAAGGCTATGGGCTGGCCGGCCCTGTAGCTTCTGCAGTCAGAAATCAGAGAGATAAATGCTGCTTCTTAGCTCACATTTTCATCATTTTTCATACCGTGCAAAGGTCCAATGTGAGTTGAGAGGATTTCCCACCCTGATTACACTTCTTAGGGAATGCCCTCACAGATTCTCATAGGTTTTTTCTGTTGATTTCTTTTGAATTCTTTCAGTCTGAAATTCAAGACTAGATGTCACATATTGTTTGTATGATAAATGAATACTTTCTGCTCTATACATTGCTTTTTTTCTGCACATACAACCTGATTGTTATTCAAGACTTCTTTGAGAAACTTTCACTGTAATGCTTGACCTCCTGAAACATGCCCATATGTTGTAATATTACACTCACTGTAGGAACTTTATTTGAAGGGATAGACTATTCTGTTTTTCTGACTTCTAGCATTTTATTTTTCCTTTTTGGGTATATTTCTCACAATTATTCCTTTCTTCTTTCTTTCCTTCCTTCTTTCTTTCTTTCTTTCTTTCTTTCTTTCTTTCTTTCTTTCTTTC